>MEJB01000013.1:810404-902987 GCA_001752375.1 Rhazya stricta | reverse complement strand
AAAAAAAAAATTTATCTAAATGGACAATTAGTTTGAAACGAAAGGATTATATAACTATCACGAAATACTTAAGTATTAAAGACGTTTAAAGATTCAATCAAAGTCTAAGATTTAGGCCTTGATTGGTTTAAGGATTTTGGGAAATTCAAGAAAATATTTTTTCATAATTGGYTGAAAGGAATTACGAAGGGAAATTTCAATCGAAATTCACCGGAATTCTTAAACYAATCAGGGCATAGATCATTGCTTTTCTGACTTAACTRTAACTAACCCAATGTATATATAAGCTTAGAAACTTGTGAGTAAGATGKTGTTTTTACCATAGGAGTTCCAAAAACTTAATCAAGATAGGACCAAGCGATTCGAATTCTATAACACTATGATTCTTCATTATAAAATTTGGTACATAACATGGTACCTTTACAAGAACCACTGAAAGTGGTGCTTTCTCAATATCCCATTGGTAGGAAAAAAACACAAAGAAAAAAACAAGGAGTGCACACGGGCCATCAAATCCATAATATGGAATCTTCGTATGACCTAATTGAAAGTGGAGGGAGAGGTAGTCTAGGTATGAATTGGAGATCCTTTTTGGAAGGATGCTAAGCAAGGGCCAATTTTTGGCCATGCATCTTCATCTTTAGCCCCACCACCATCTCAAGAATTGATGGAGGACAAGTACGAACCTTAAAAGGTTAAGCCTGCATTAACTTGCGTATAGGGAATGGAATCTTTTCAAAATGCATCTTTTAATTGAGTTCATGTAAGTAGCCACCAATATTTGGTATTCAATTTTGCAATGATTTTCTATTAATAAGAATATCAAAATTGGGATTTTGGAGTTTGTGAAAGGTCCCAACACAAATTTGCTAATCAAAGAGAAAAATAGTATTGTGAAACAAAACTAGGCTACTTGCTTTGGATGCATCCTCAGGGAGAAAAAGGGTACCCCATAATTCCCACATAAAACTTAAGAAATATAGGTCAGTCGCCTGCAGGAYTGGATGGTCACATCCGACTTGCTATGAACCGGGGTGGAGCCACACGGAAGTATGCCCAAAAATTTCAAAATTTAATATATTCTCATTAATGTAGTTTAGCACTCTCAAAATTGAAATTATATAGTTTGATTTCCAAGATTGAATTCGTGACTCGACTCCATTACGAATTATAAAAAATTAACGTTAAAAACATATTTAATAAAAAATAAAAGATTTGAATAAAAAACAATCTAAAAAGCACATTGAAAAGGCAAATAATGTCCTCTTACTGTATACGATTTGGGCTCTCCAGCCTAGATTAGAAAGCAGTAGCATTAGGTAATGTAATTTCTAAATATCGTGAATTATGAGACTGCTTTGAGGATGAGGAGAAGAAATGGACAGATGAGTGGTGGATCCCAACTGTGTGCCGACAACATTGGTGGTCGACCTCTAGTCTCGCCCTACATCTCCATTGATCCTTATAATAGATTAGACGCCATGTATGGACAAATCCAACGCTTTCTTGGAAGAATCCGAGCTTTACCTGAGAAAACCAAGCTCCAACGATATATCTCTCTAGCATTCTATTGATGGTGGCTTGAATTTAGAGGCCTTTGTGTAGCATTACTAATGTCCCATATGAATGCCCTATTGCTATAGTCGAGATCAGCGAGTCCATCAGGCTAGCTATATTTGCAGCAGAGTCGGTGGTTCAAAGTTGAGTCTTGAATCATATATAGGTTTGAAATCATATTGCATGGCCAAGACTTCGGTTTCCAAGATTTACAATCGCTAAAGTGGGCTTGTCATTAGTGAGAAAGTTGCCTTGTTTCTTCTTCAAGTTTTCCAGAGAAAGTGAACTCCACTCATAACAAAASGTGATGGGTAGATTGCTTTCCTTTTCCCTCCTTAAGAAGAAAACAAGAAGTTACTCATAACATGTTAATTAGATTAATGATGATTCTGAATCTTTATTTGGAAATGGATTTAAAATATATTTTGCATTTTCCGTGGAATTCAATGAAAAGACAAGTTTCTCTTTGTTTTCTATTTTCAGCTCACATGTGTCAAAACCATGCATTCACGYTTCAAAGTCCCATTGATGGTACGTCTGAAGTTTTTATATCATTCAATTAARATACATTGCACCAATACTTATTGTTTCTTTGCCTAACATAGGTCTAAATCCAGCCCCATATTTTATAATATACTTTCTTCKTTTTACGTTCTATGTTATATATTCTTTATACATCAACTAAATCACGATTTATAGATATCTTTGACTCTTTTAATATATATTTTCTATTGTAAGAATTCATCGTGTTCTATTATTCTGATTGAGAGTTCAACTATTGATAAGGCGATTATACTTCCTTCACCTAAACTAGAACTTGATTTAGCGAGTCTTTTTAAAAGACATGAATATAAATAAAAAACATCTCCGGGATAAGCTTCACGTCCAAGTGATTGAGAAAATGATCCCATAGAGAAAATATTTGTACAATATGAAATAATATAAAAAATTATTTAAAAAAGGATGCCTTTTTCAAATTTCAATAGTTTGATTTCTTTTTGATAGGAATCAATAAGAAATATTTGAACCCTACTCGTTTTTACCCCAATGTAAATGTAGAAATATAAAATATCAGTGGAAGGAACAATTCCGAGTTAATCCTGATCCATGTAGTAACATTATTTTCAAACCATTTAATTTGAATTGATATTTTCTCGATCACAATATTGTGAAAAGACATTTATCATTTTTTCTTAAGAGAATTCCTCTCAACCCCTAATATTATTTATTTGACATAAATAGTTGAAGGGAAATATCAAAATACATGTTTGTTGATGTAGCATAAAATTTATAGCCTGATATGTATTAGAAGATTTGGAATCATGACACCATCTATATATAATTTAAAAAAAGTTTWAGTATTTCTTTTTGTATTTAATGGTAATTGATTTAATATTAATGGTACCATCTYATTTTCAAAATAATTGCTYCATTTAAAGAATTCTTTTATTCTCAAAATTGCATTTCTTTACCATYGTCATCAAGCATTTAAGAAGGYACTTTCCACATTTTTTAAAATGTGTCGCATTAGGTTAAAAGTATAGATAAAAATAATAATAAATTGATTTAAAATTTACTATCAAAATGTCATGTTTATCTTATCTGGGACAAGATGAGGATTTATTGCATTGGGAAAAGAAGATAAGGCGGGAAGAAAGAAATTGATCTTCTAAGTTAAATGTTAATATTTTGAAAATTGAATAATGGTAAAATAAAAAAATAATTAATTATTGTTCGATGTGTGAAATGTGACAAATTCCCACTAAACAAAAGACAAAAGATTTTAATGTGACATACCTTTTGAAAAAAGGAAGGAGTACGAATTTTATCAAAGCCATCCCAACAAAAGTTACTACTCCCTTTTTTTTTTTTAAAGTATATAACAWTAAGGGTAAAATGAGACAATAAATTAGTATAAAATTAATATTAAAATAATATGTTTACCTTTATTTTGAAAAATAAGAGGAAAAAAAGATAAGAATTGAGAGAAAAATATTAATTTCTTAAATTGAATAATATTGATTTAAAGATTAAATAAGAATGACTATAAAAAAGAATTAATAATATCTTAACATGAAATGTTGAGAGTATTTGAATATGTTGTTTGTGTGTTCTTTAGCGACATGTTTTTAAAACATATATTCATTTCAAGTTACCCTTGAAACTATTACTTAAAATATCTAGCTAATTCTAGTTGGCTTAGGATGAGTAGGGAAGGAAGGGCGTAGCTGCCGGCCGCCACGGATAGTGGAAGTTGTTGGTTCAGCCACCACGGGTGGACTATCGCAATCACCGGATAGGGCCGAAATATTTTATTATACCTGTGGGTTGGTAGTGATGACTTCCCAGGAAGGTCTCTACTGTGTAACTTTTTGGCAATCGTAATCAAAGCTTGAAGAAAGATGGAGAAAAAGCAAAATCGTGTTGCCTGTTTTACTCATTTGCAAGTAATGATGGTGGCGCATTAGGGAAGAATCTCCAAGAATTAAGGATTCAGGATTCTAAAACATGTCTTTTATCACCACTAAGTTTTAAGTAATGGAAAACTGTATCTCATCATAAAGGATACACAATAAAAAAAATTGGAGCACTGAGTCGACTCCTTTGTGTGTATATATATTGATGAAAAACTTCTCATGAACTCTTGACCTTTTTTAAGGAATAAAAGTATCGAATCATTCATATTTKTAGGGATGAGTGTTCGATTTTCTATTCGGTGTTGGGTTTCATATTTCAATTTTAATTCGTTTTTTACAATTTTTCTCAAAACAAAACCAAATTGAATTATGCCTAAAATCAAATTTTCGAAAAATAAAAAATTTCTATTGGATTCGATTTAAACCGAACTAAATCAAAATTTTCAATTTAACAGTTAAAATTTTTCTTTTACATTTTTTAGAATAACAAAATAAAATCACATCAAATGAGAAAAATAACATCATCATCTCTCAATTACAACTCAAAAAAATCCCAAAAGGTGCAAGACATGTCCTTTAAAAGGTGTCACATAAAGAGAAAATTAAGTTCCTAAACCAATTTATAATCTTAAAATCCACGAAATATCAAATATGTATGAAGCTTAGGCTAGATTTGTCCAGTTTTGTCATGCTTCATGCTACAAGGAGGATAGTTTGTGGTGGTAGATTCACTGCAACTCTGCAACAGCAAAAACAAAAGACGAGACAATAGAGAGGTTCAAAAGATATTTGCATAAGAGAAGAAACAACAAGAAATCATAAACTTAGAACAACGCTTCTTAGGAGAATTGTGCAATATAAACACAATATGACATAAGTTGCAAAAGAATAAGGTGAAACAAATAGATCCAGACTATGCTTCGTGAAGCTATCAATAATACAGATACGGTAGCACATAACAAATCTAATAAAACTCTTCTTGAATTTCTTTCATGCCAAACTCAACTTCCAGAACAGGTTCAGAACTTGGATCAAACAGAAAGCATCTAGACTTCTTAAAGGACAATGATGAATAGAAAAACACAAAGTCTGCAAAATATGGATAAAATTCTATCTCGAAGAATTCAAATGAACTTGCAGCAATCCCCAAATTAATAGTTTCAAATATATTTATTAATAGTTTTGATGGATCACAAACCAACATTTTCATGGCAGAAACACCGAATCGATATTTGGCATATGAAACATGATTCGTAATCCTCTTCTCCAAGTTTTTCATGCTACTTTTGTAATTCAATTCAATCATCATTTATTAGCACTAGATTAAAATCTTATGAATGAGTGTAACAATCAAAGCTCGAACTTTGTAGTATCATATGTTATATCAAGAAGAGCTAGATAAATCCAGATTATGGTTCATGTAGTCACCGCATATAACACTTGCTAAAAACAAGCATCTAAACAAATCCATTCTTCTCTACTCCTGCTCTTTACGAAGTGGCATATCTAACACTTCCACATCTCATTTGAGCCATTGTTAGTCCCTAAAATATAAACTTTCTGCTGCCAAAAAATTACTTCTGAACTTAAGTAAAACATTGTTATTCATATTGGCCTCATTGATAGTTTCTTTTTAGTTTTTATTGGCTTTAAAAGACTSCAAACCCTTTTTGTTATTTTCTTTAGGCATGATCGCCTCCATCTTTCCACAACCATTCACCATGACAAGATTAAAGGTAAAACTAATACAACAACTCAAATTTCAGCCTCCAAATAGGTTATAGGCACAAAGAAGTGAAGATATAATACCTGCTCCTTTCCTAGTTCTCCCCAGAAAAATCAGCATCACAATTCACTTCCATTTGCAACTTGCAAATCCGAAAAATATGTTACAAAATTGACAACATTAGTAAAGCAAAATCAGGACCTGTTTTATTTTTTATGGTAAATATTGAAGCTTTAAATAAAATATATATCAAGAAAGTATACCTTGATACCACATAATATTAAAGGTCCAAAATGATTGATTCATTTGCACAATTTAAAAATTTTGAAAAATAAAATAAAATAAAAGTACTTGAGAATATATAAATCATAATAAATAAATTTTACTCGAATTTTAAAAAAATAAATAAATAATAAAAAAATACCTTGATCAATCTTTTCAAGAAATTTAAGATCTTCTAACTGGATGAGTTTCTCTTCACAACCAATCCTTAGCAGACATAAGACATTGAACCATTCTAGGAGTCAAAGAGCTCCTAAATGTATTAAGAATATGACCTCCCATACTAAAARCTGATTTTGAAACAATCGTAAATATAGGGACAACAAATATATCTCTAGGCATTTGAGTAAGAATAGGAAATCTTGGAGCATTAAGCTTCCACCACTTCAATATTTCAAATCCATCATCATCTTTTTCTCTTTCTTCTCTAATATATTTGCCTAATTTGTTTCCATTATCAATCTCTCCAACCTCATTAAAAAACATATCATACTTACGCCTAGTGTCTAATCCAAAATTTGCCTTTTTTGTGTTATACCACAAGAACTTTGCGATGCATTTAAAATAGAACTCATGGATGAATATGAAGATGATTGCGACAAGTGATGTAGTTGTGTGAGATGATTGAGTGTTTAATCGTCTATACTCATCCAAAAGTGCATAAATTSCTTTCTTTACCTTACTTGCAAGARTATTACTATTAGGATACATTTTTCAAGCCACCCACTCAACATAATGAAGCTTAAATCGAGGATCAAGAATCATAGCATAAAACATAAGAAAATTCAACTGTTCATTATTCTCCCAATATTTGTTGTACTTTTCCCTCGTCTTCCTTGCCATTTCTTTCAACTCAAAATCATCACTACCTTCCCAATGTTACCATATCACTAAGTTCATGAAGAATTTGAWTAGAAGTCACATATAATGAACCTGAAACTCGCATTGTTAAGTCATAGAAATGTCTTAAAAACTTAACAAAATGAGAAATGTTTCTGCAATCATCATCAGTAGGCAGACAGCTCAAATCATCACATTCTAAATGAAACCACATCTGCAAATCTTAAATGCTTTTGTAAGTGTCAAAGTTGTATCTAGCATCAAATAAGTCAAGTTTCACCTAGTAGGAACATCCAAGCATAATAGTTTCTTGCTCTCTATTTTTTCCATTTCAACACACTTCTTAGACTTTTTCAGTCTACTTGGAGAATGCCTTATATATCTAACTGCTGCCCGAATATGATTAATTGAATGGACAATCTTCTTCAAGCCATCAGACACAACAAGGTTTATTATGTGAGCAATACATCTCACATGAAGATACTTTCCACCGAACAAACTAGTACCCCAATTATAAGTTATTTTCTTCAAATACGAAATTGTCACATCATTCGAACTTGCATTATCAACAATTACTGTAAAATTTTGTCAATTCCTTAATCAAGTAAATATTTTTCAACAACTTTTCAAATAGCCTATTTTTCCAAAAAATTCAAAACAACAAAACAAACACACCRTAAAGCACTTTAAAATTCAAAACAACATAACATAAATGGACACTAAAACAACACGTAAAATTCATAACAAGGGTACAACATCAATTTTCCAAAATTTTTGAACTTCAAGCGCTTCAAAAACTCCAAGCTCTCAACTTCTTCAAACTTTCAAACTCCAACTTCTTCAAACTTTTCAAAATTCTTATAGACCCTCATTCGGTCTCATAATTGTCCATTTTACTCTTGCCTTCCTCCTTAGATTCTTCCTCTTCTATTATCTCTTGCTATTCCTTACGCTGAAAATTTGGAACTTTGGCCAATGGCTTAGTAAATTTTCTCCGTGAACTCATCTTCAATGTGCATCTTTGTCCACCACATAAGCCCAATATTTGAATTGCAGAGTCTGCAATTCCTACAACATTGCCTTTAATTCTTCCGTCCTAGCAGTTTACTGATTCACCATGTCAATCAATTCCTTCAGGTTGTCAAGGTTTCCTTCTCCTCAAGGGACAAAAGTTTAGAACTTTTTTGTGCAAAACTTAGTGATGAAATGAGTAGTAAGACACATATAGTTAATTCTTTGCTCTAAAGAATCAGCAGTAAGGCAATCTTTTTCGGATGATCCATTTAAAAAAGTCTTCAATTTTGTCTCTCTTCTAAATATATTTCATAGCAATCTCTTATAACGATAGTACAGGATGGGACTTGAAGAAGATGGACCTGCAACCGACATAAAATGCCTAAATCCTTATTTTTCAACCAGCTGCCAGTGGTGATCTAGTGGTCATTGCAAGTGATACATTGTTCAATATACTCGATGTTATATTTCTTTTATCATCCTAGCCTACCACAGGGTATATAAGCTCCGGCCAAACCAATAGTTTGTGATTAAGTTTTAGAAATTATGAAATAAAATCAATGAACAGAAAAATGTTTATGTCCTAAGAAATAACTCAATTTGATTTTCTGGAGAGATAAAAAATTTCATTACTTTTCTGGTAGCTTTTGTCTTCTACATAGTGAGCAATTGAGGGGTTGATAAATTGGTTACTAATGACCCTCATTTTCTACAGTTCTATTGCTCAGCWGGTTTGGAGTCTTGTCACGTAATTTTAATGTCCAGTGTATTTTCCATTTCACATCCATGTTGGCTGCAATACCTTCTTAATTCACTTAGCTGCATTCCATCTTAGAATTGTATATTTTGACAATTTATATTTAGTTGATACTCGTTCTACTGAAGTCTTTGATAAATTCCTGATATTACGATCTATTTGATTCTACTTATATTCAAAGAGGTATGCCCATATTAGTATAATTAGTACGTTGTCATGACTTACGTTGCTGTAATTTCTCCATTTCCATTCTTCTTTTGTTTATTTTTCCTCTGTTCTTGGTTCATGCCACATGCAGTGAATTGTCAGTTTAGCTTTTATGGTGACAAACTGGAACTTCTAATAAGTTCTTTAGTCGACATATTCAACTATTTCAGATGTTTTAAGATTGTATAGTTTAATAATGGAGGCAAGGACCAGGTCGTAGTAGACGAGGCCATACTGTTGTTAGCCGAGGCACAAGGTGAGTAACTCATGTTCATTATTCTCTTCTGGGTTTGCGATGTATACTTTTGAAAAAAAAAAAAAATTTCGGCATAAAACAATAACTAATATTAATATGTTCCTTTTATCCTCCAAATTGCCTAGAGAACCATAAGAATTGTTGTCAACATACCTTTCTCACATATCTATCTATTCATAAACAAATTGACCATAACTTCTTGAAGATTATAAGTGCCCTCTAAATCCCAAGAAATCTTTAACCTAGAAAATCTCCACACCCCTGCCGCCTAGCAAAACTCGGCTTCTTTATCTGAATTTTCCTCATGAGGTTACTTTGAAGGGGAAGAATATGATGACATTACCACCAAAAGAAGACCCGAACTTTGGGAGGTACCATGACCTTCCATAACTACTACTAGAATGACCTGGTTACACCCGAAGAAGAGGACTAGACATTCCCATGGGCCACACACTAATCCAGGAATCCAAATCCAACTTATATGTTGAATGGACAGAGAATAAATAATTTGGTTCATATTGCCAGATCAATATATCATTGCATGGCTGAACTGGCAATTGAATCCTCAAGACCTCCTCCACATCTAGTGTCATACAAATCCCTCCAAAACCTTATTGTTCCAGTATTATTGTGTTTCTTGAATGAGACAACCCACTTTCAAATCCTGAGGAGAAACATGTTATGGAGAAAAATGTGAAAATCATAGGATTGGGCAGCCAAAATTGCCAAATATCAATCTTGTCGCCATTATCGACCTTCCGTCTAACCCCTTGAGACAACAAATTTTTTGGCTYCCATATACTCCTCCAAACAAATGAGGAACTATGACCAATTGTTTACTGCAGAAATTTGACTTAGAAAAATATAATTTCTTTAGAACTCTGCCAACCAACTGCTTAGGATTTGTTTGTAATCTCCACCCCTACTTTGCTAGCATTACGAAATTAAAAACTTCAATGTTCCTGAAATGCGTCCCCTCGTCCATTTTCGGCCTACATAAATCTTCTCATTTCTTCCACAGAATACCTCCCTTCCTGTCCTCATGACCCTACTAAAACCTATGTATGAGAGAAGTAATTTCACTATGCAATCGGACAGGTAATAAAAAAAAAAACCGTTTATAGATATTGCTTGCAAGACTGCCTTAATTAGAACCTCTTAGGTAGTCTAAGATAAAAGTTTCTTTTCCACCAACTAGTCATTTCCAAATCGTATCCTTTATATAACTGAAAATTTCCTTCTTTGACTGTCATTAAATAAGGTAAAACCAAATATTTACTCCCTCACATGCTTGGACCCCTAACTCCCACACATCTCATCTCTAATATCAATCAGAGTATTTTATCAAATAAAGATGTAGACCTTTGCAAGTTAATAGCTCGCCCTGACACCTTTTCATACAATCCATGCGCCGCATTCACCACTTTTGAATTCAAAAGTGAAGATTTTAACAACAACAAGCTATCATCAGAAAAAAACGAGTAGGTGATCTCCAGGGGAGTTCTTCCTATTTTAAAATCCTATAGCCAACATCATTCCTTGTGCTTGCTTAAAAAGGCAAAGAAACCCTTCATACAAATGACAAACCCTTTATACAAACCTCATCCCTGCCTAATTCCTCTACTAGGCCTAAAAACTTCCATAGGAGCTTCATTAATCAAAATTTGAAAAGAGACCTAACAAACACGTCTCATTATTACTTCAAACAATTTTTCTAGAACTCCTAGCCTGTAAAGTATCTATTTCAAATACCACCAATCAACCTTATCATAAGCCTTGGTGATGTCAAATTTGAGTGCCTTATTAGGGTCCTTACTTTTACCATTTGTTATCCAATGAAAAGCCTCAGATGCCACAATTACATTATCAGTAATCAATATGTCTCTCAAAAAATCACTTTAAGACTCATCCACAGGGTAGGGAGCACCTTCCTCAAACTATTTGCTATTATTTTTGACACAATTTTATAAATAACATGGCATAAGCTTATTGGCCAAAAATCAACAACCCCCTCAGGATCCTTGATCTTTGGAATTAAGACTATCGATGTTCTGTTTACCTCCTCCAACCCATTCTCCTAATTGAGCACCTCCAGGACCAGCTTCATCACATCCCGTCCACTAGATTCCAGTATTTTTGATAGAAAAGAGCATGCAGTCCGTCGAGCCTAGAGGCCTTCTTTGGATGCATGTCCTTGATTGCCTGAACCACCTCATCTTTAACAAAAGGTTGGCCAAGATAATCAATCTGCAATATATCCAGCTTACTAGAAGTATAATTTCTTAGTAAATCATCCAACTCATGAATATCATTAGTGATGGTAAACAAAATAGAACATACTTAAGAGCTACCTTTTTTTTAAATCTTAACCTCCTTGGAATGGTGGACACCACTATTACCAATGAAATGGGTAATTCGATTTCTTTTTTGTTTTTCTTGACTATAATGGTGAAAGTATGATGTATTCCCGTCTCCTTGCTTGAGCCAATTTCTCCTAGATCTTACTCTCCAAAACTCCTCTTGTAATTGTAACAAATGATCAAGGGTGTCTTTAGCCTCCTGCATGCCTACTGGGTTGCATTCTTCTCCATTAACCTTTGAAGATTTCTCCACAGCTTTCACTTTCTGTGGTAAACTCCTTATTTGCAAGAGCTCCAACTTCATAATTTTTTTTGCACCGCAACAATATTTTACATTGCACTCTACATATGTCTAGGCCCCCGTAGAATTTCAACTCCTCTCTATCATTTCCATACATTCTGCGTCTTGAGCCCAAAATCTCTATCATTTCCATACATTCATTTCCATACATTCGGCCATTTTGCACAAATCAACAAGAGAGATCAATATGTAAGGGCAGATGATCAGGTTGGTAAGGTGCACCATGCCTTGCAATAGTATCTAGATAAAGGGTTCATCATGCGTCATTGTCCAACACTCGATTAATTGAACCCATACCCTATCCTCCCCCTCCCTTCCAGTATACCACGTGAACTATACCCCTTGATACCGTAATTACCCTATCTCCAACAAAGTATCACAATAAGCCTCTGTATGTATAGGACCTGGCAAGCTTTCCTTTATGTTCTGCAGATATTGAAGTCTCATAAATCACCCACACAAATCCATAGAAAATTCCGATACTACCCTAGCCGCTTAAGTATCTCTCCTGTAATCTCTTTATTACCCTTCCCCAAATGTCCATATAATCTAGTAAAAAACCTGTTTGGCTTAAATTGTCACTGATTGATCAAAATATCAATATGGTAAAATGAATAGTTTTGTAGGTCACATCCCAACCAGCCTTCCAAAAGAAAGCTAAGACCCTTCCTTAGCCTCATTGCCCAACAAAGAAACTCTAATAAAAATTAAATTTATATTGCAATTTTTCCGTCCATAATACACTAGATTGCGTTTCACAAAGAAAACCATTTTGGGATATTCTGCACGTATAATGTGTTGTAGGGACTAGACTGCGCGGGGTTCTCAAGCCCTTAGCAGTTCCATATTAATAGACTCATTGCATTTGGTAGTCCTGCTACGCAAGTACCACTGGAACAGAGTGTTCATAAATAATGAAAATTTCAAATGGGTGCAGTGGCATGCACTATTTTTTCTGAACAGTCTGGTCAAGTTGCTCATCCTCTTACGTTATGTCTTCCCCACTCTTTCATTTTCCAAGCTTCTTTCTAATTTCAACTGCACATAGGCCACTCTTTTCTCCACAACCCCCTTAGGATAGATCACCTAATCGGTCCTCTTGTATGCACCCCACCATCCACTGCCAACTTCTACACAGGTGAGGAGACCAGACGCACATAAGATACCTCAGTGGCCCTAAGAGAGGAACATGAGACCATCCTTCTCCACTAGCCCCAGAAGTCAAAACCTCAGTGTTTAGAGCAAGACTGTTGATCGGTCAATTCCATGTCGTCATCTTTCCCTTTTGCTGGCCCTGCCATATCCAGCACCATCTCCGATATCCCAGCTTGGGGCAACCACCCCTACACCAACCCATCATATCCCTCATCGTATAAAGCTTGGAGAAGAGTTGAACGCTCACTATTTGCATGCAATCAAAGCCCGTATGCAAAACTCTGCCTCACATCCACCATAAGCTCCTCGCCATTAGCCGACGAACAGCCCACAGTAATGGGACCAATTCATCCACAATGATAACATAGGAATGGCAGCCTTTCATAACTTAAAACCTCTCTCTTCAAGCGAAGGATCGGCATGTCTAACAGCATATAATGCCTAATGGTTTGGGTAATATTCACCTTTACTCTTAAGCAGAAGAACAATGAACCATCAGAGTGCCTCTCCCTTTCTTGAATCTGAGTAGAGTTCAGGAACTGTGCCGCTATCTTCTTCCCGATCTCCACTATGTAACATTCCGGCGGGAATCCATGAACTTGAATCGAAAACCATGTGCACTGTAACTCCTTCTCTTCCTCCAAACCATGAGCATCAATTCTCCAAACCTTTGCCATCATCGGCTTTAGAGCAGGAAAGGCAATGTCCTTGTTTGCATGGATCTTGGCCACACAACTGAAGCGACAAGCCTGAACATCGTCACCCAAGTCACCCTCATTCACAACCACCTTGCCCTCCTCCTCCATGGTAAGACAACACGCTGAAAATTGCTTGATGAGATCTACTTCCATCGTCGTTTCTGATGACTCAACAAAATGGGGGGTTAAACCCTAATTGCTAAGGACAGAAACCTTGAGTTAAGGACAATTGAAAATATTAAGTAGAATGTTAATTCATTACGATAATTTTTTATCACCTCTTGATTAATTATGATTAAACTTTTACATATAATTTAATTATTCTAGGGTTTTTAAGGAATCCCTCCCCATCACCTCCTATGTGACTTTGCGTTTTAGTTCATAACCCTGATAATGGACCGCATAAATCATCACTTTATTTCACGTTTCTTACATAGTTATATTTATGAATATGTTGAAGACAAAATCAAAACATCTGATCAAAACAAGGTCATTTATGTTCGTTATTTTTTAAAATAGTAATGGCTTGCCGTATCACTTATGTATTACAACCATGATTTCTAGATATAGGGCATGTATTATTAGGGTTTGTACTATCCTATGGTTCAAAATTTTACTTAAACAGTTTCAAAAAAAAATTACTTAAACAGTTTGTAGTATCTTATTATCAAGATGTTTTACGTTCATGAATAAGATACTCCAATAGCGTCCTTCAATAGTCTAGACTCAATAAATAACATATTTTGGAGAAATGAATTGCAGGGAATTTCCTCTACAACTGCAAATGAGGAATGTAAACAAATGGTGAATTGCATAATCTCTGTTAAAAAGTCAGATCTAAGATTAGTAAGAAAGAAATAATCAATTCCTCTTTAATTTCTACAATTTCACAATCCCTTCTCGCCTCCAGCTCCTTTCCTTTCTTCTCTCCGGCTGTGGATTTGCTCAATTTTGCTTTAAGAAGACGCTTGTTTTGGATGCTGAAAGATGGCCAAAGTTAGAGACAGAACTGAAGATTTCAGAGATGCTGTCCGCCGAACGGCAATTAATTTGGGTGTAAACGAGGTTGGTTCGAAATTTCAATTACTTTGCCCTTTAATCTTGACAAAGATGCTCGTAGCACATTCGAATTATGGTGAATTTATGGTTTTCCTTTCTTTTTTTTTCTTTTTTTTTTTTTTTGCCCTTTTGTAACCCGAATTCTAGGCCTTTTTACTCTTTGACTACCCTTGCAGAAATGGTGTATAGGCTTGTAAGTTCGTCATATTTCTACTATTGTTTCAAGTAATGCTCGATATTCGTGGGTAAAGCATATGTATCTGCAGAACTTTCACGTCTGTGATCTGCTGATTCCGATCCACCCATATTGGCACTTCGAATTCTTCTTGAATTACTCGAGAACAAACAGTCAACTCCATCGCAATACCTAATTGTCCTGGTTGTAGTATAGGCTTGTATTGCCTGCTATCCTTACTGAAATGAGAACTTCAGAACCTCAAAATAGGAAGTGATCGTGCTATTAGGCATTACACGCTTACAAAATTTACTTCACATTCTGATCTTGAGGCTTCCGACATGTTCTGGTGGGTTCATTCAGTACCTCCTGCAAAAACTAGGAAGATTGACATTTGTTATATTTAATTTTGTGTGCATCCAGCAATCAGTATGTTTGGTGCATATAACATGTTTGTTTCTAAAGGCTTTATAGTGGATTCTGAGGCTTGCTTTTTGTTGACAGTCCAAGACAGCAAATATAATGGCATCCTTTATTATGCACAATCCTCGCAAACGAACATCTTTCATGAAAGTGGCATTGAAGACATTAAGAAATTGCTATTCAGAATTCAGATACTCCTATTTTCGTAGTGTTCAAAATTATTTAGAACTATTCGCTTGTGATGATCTTTAAGCAGAAGTAGAGCATGTTAAACTATATGCTTCGAAACAAGCGGAAGTTCCATTTTGTCAGTTTATTAGGTGCCATCACTTTTTCTGGATATCGTGTACATTTGATAAAAGGGTGTTATCCAGTTTTCAGCTTGAAAGCATTGAAGCTTTGGGAAAGTTCTTAGTGAAGCATAAGAAGGACTATATAGATTTACATCGTACCACTGAACATGAGAGAGATAGAATTGAACATGAAGTAAGTTCATTTGAATGCAATTTTATCTTTTAAAGCTACAGGTTGGATGTAGTGGAGTAAATTCAAGAAAAAAAGTAATGATGTAACAGGTCTTTTAACCCCTCCACTTTCTTTCTTTCTTTCTATTTCTTTTTCTTTTTTTGGTTGTAATTTTACTTGGTAATGATCTTTGTACTTTCATTGTCATCTTTTGTCTGCTTATATTTGCTGCGTTTGGAGATGGGATTGGTGATAGCATAAAGCCACTAGCTCCTGGCCTTCCCCAAATTTTGCTGTAATAGAAGCCTTAACATTTCCTTTGCCATTTCTTGTCTGATTCTTTAAGTCGTACACTTGTTGGGTTTGAAAAAGAACTCTTGAAGGAGCTTTTGAAGCTTGAGTTGAGGAGAGGATTCTCTACCAGAAAAAAACCTAATGAGATGTGACAAATGTCTAAAATTTTTGCACCCTTATCCAGACCTTATTTGAATGCGGTTGTGTATCTTTTGAAGTGGATGAAGGACTCTAGTGGAAGTTGATTCTTTTTTTCTGTATGACTTCTTAAATAGAGGTGGGATGTCAACGATCTTGATATTTCCTCCTGTTGCTTCTTGGACAAACTTTTCATGATGTCGCCTATTGGATGATAAGTCTTTAGAAAGTTCCCGGAGATGCATGAAGTCCATGTTTCCTGTGCATGTCACCGTGAGGTCTCGGGAGCTACAGAACTCCCTCCTCTTTTTCCAGCTGGAGTACTTTGGTTGGTACCAAGGACAGAAAAGATCTGCTTTTGTTTGGCATCGGATTAGAATATACTCCTTTTGGTTGGCATCGGATTAGAATATACTCCTTTCTTTTTTCCTTTTTTTCTTTTGTTGTCGTGGGCAATAAAATGATGTATATTATCCTAAAGTAATTTGTCCTTTAACGTGCAGAAATTTGGAATTCATTTAAATTTTGGAACAGTTCTACTGAATATGCTATGATGTTTTAGTTAAGTGCATGGTGCAATAGCAAATATGTTGGAACATTGTCCCATAAGATGAGGTTGTCTAACATCTTCACTTTTTCAGGTCACAATTTTCATTAAATCATGCAAAGAACAAATAGATGTGCTGAAAAATCTTATAAATGATGAAGAAGCAAATTCAAGAGGATGGCTTGGTATCAGGGGGGACACTGTGAATGCTGATACTGTAGCACATAAACATGGAGTGGTACGAGTACAAGTGTCCGGTTTTGGTTTGTAGATGCTACTTAGGTAATTAGGCTTATTCACTGGGAACCTTTTTCCTTCTGTTCATTGGTGAATTGCTCATAGTTTATGTTTAAGATTATAGCAGCAAGTCATACYGGTCTTCGAGATGTCAAATAGCTATATATTTCTGTTAAAGTTGAATGGTTATCAAGAAAATTTCCAGTTCATCTGTGTTTCTTTCAATTAATTAATTAATTAATTAAATTATATATATAATATAATATATCTTTTTTTTTTTTTTGGTTTAAGAAAAAGTGTTGTATTTCTTCCTGTGTCCACTGGGAATGGGTTGGTCTTCTTCTTGAGGGATGGATTTAATTAATAATTTTGGCAGTGAACAAGCTGCTTAAAAGATCATGAGCTAAACATTATTTTGTTAGCAATTCTGGTTTAGTATTACCTCTAGGCTTAAAGTTACATGTTTTTGTTCCTCCCTTCTCCACCCGTATTCACTAATGGCATGTTCGTTTATGAGACTGATGGATATAACCTCAGCCCAAGAATAGAAGAAAGAACTTAGTGCATTTCTATTTGGCATGCTGAAACCCAAGAGATAAAGGTTCTATGCAAAAAATGAATTAATGCTTTATATCCGTGGTATATAAGATATTCATGTTAAATTCAAAGCTACAAGGGTTGATATGGAATGGAGAAAAGTGGGTTAGGGTGTTGATGATCGCTTTACTGTTATTTTGTMGTCCTTTTACTGCTTTAACTCTTCAATTGTTTATACACTTGTAAATATGCCTTCTATTTGACTGCTCAGGTCTTGATATTAAGTGAAAAGCTTCAATCAGTCACATCTCAGTTTGACAAGCTCAGAGCTGTACGCTTCCAAGATGCTATTAACCGGGTGACCCCAAGGAAAAAGTTGAAGCCGTCAAGAAAAGAAAATTTAGCAGGGGTTTCCAAATCAAGTAATGTCAGGCACAGCGAGACTTAYATTGCAGAGGCTAGAGAACCCAATGAAGCAAATGAAGTTCAAGATCAACCAGCTAGGGTCCACGAGCAAATTTTGGATGATGAAACACGTGCCCTCCAGGTAAGTGGAATATTTGCTGATAATGGAATCTTGCCAGAGCTCCTGAACCTAGAAGCCTTGCAATTAGGTTTAATTGATCATTTGAGGGTCGCGTGGATGACATGTTTAGGTGGAATTGTCAAGCCTCCTAGACGCTGTTCAAGAAACTGAGACAAAGATGGTTGAGATGTCAGCATTGAACCATCTCGTGTCTATACACGTTTTGCAACAGGCTGAGCAAATCCAGCTTTTGTATGAACAGGTTAGTAGATTTTTATAACTTCAAATGCTAAATTTAAAATCAACAGCTTTTATCTTTTTTGCTTTATAATATAAAGCAAAAAAAGTAAAAGCTGCTGATTTTAGCTTTGGAGAACAACTCCTATATGTGCCCAGTCAACGACATCCCATTACGGAAATATTCTGTATGGAAGTAAATGTATTTCTAGATTTCCATGCTCTTCATGCTATTCTGGAAGTTACGAGGCAACTTTCCATGATTACCATAATATTTTTGCAAATATGATATAAGTAGTAATTCGATTTTACAATTYTTAAGAGTCCAAATAGTCGAGAAATTAATATCAGTCAAATAACAAGTGGTATTATTATAACAAGTTGGTTATGCGCTTGAGAACAAACGTTAATATCACTCTACTCTAAAAGAGGACTCTATTATTGTGTCCATCAATTAATTGGTAGATAACTTCTTTATCTACGTTATACATGTATATGAGGAGTAACCATAAGGCAATATTTGGGCTTTATGGGAGTGACTTTTCCAATTTTTATAAAACTGCTTTCTTATTTTATTTGATTTTTGCTTTTATCTTTAGTGATGATTTTGATGAAACTTTCTAAGAGAGCATTTTATTGTTTCAATGGCTTCAGCATTTTTCTCCAGAGATCAATTGACTTGGTTAYTTGTTTTGGTTGTTTCGCTGCTTTTGACTGACAGGCAGCAGAGGCTACAAAAATCGTTGAASTAGGTAACAAGGAGCTGACTCAAGCCATTCAACGGAATGGCAGTAGCAGAACATTTTTGTTGCTTTTTCTAATTGTTCTTACWTTTTCAATCRTTTTTCTTGATTGGTACAATTAACTGCGTTCATCAAGTGCTATGATTTTTGAAGATCAGAGYCTTTTTTGTTGGTCATGCCATCTCATCGTATTTGCATCACTAGCCCGGGGAATCTGAGGCTAGAATTTGCTAGAACTGCCATGGTGCTGTGTTCTACCGAGAGATGGAGTGACAAAATGCATTAACTGTATAGTGAATGTCTTCTATGGAATTAACAGTACAACTTAGTGGTCTAATTTGTTATTGGAATTACTGTTATATAAATGAATTTAGGGTTTCTCTGCTCTCTAATGTTCTATAGAAAGATCCCAAACTGCGGGAAAACCATTAGATTAACCTGGCTTACATACCAACCAAAAAGAGTAGAAATTGACGCAATTGATCAAAAATCATAGAAAAGATAAATTGTGAAAGCAATGCAAACTAGCGAGAACTGTCTACAGAGCATATGTTTTGGGGTAAATTTGTGTAGACAAACTACAGGGTTCAAAAAGTTCTACTATTATAGTTATTGTAGCCTTTTCAGGTACTAAAAGAACGAAAATGGAAACTAGAAACATCAGCAATCACAATTAGTTTCGCATAAAACTTGTTTCTTTTCATTAGAGCAACGTTGCCGCATGGGATATCCTGAAATTTCAAATGTAGAAAACTTCTTTCRAYGCACACCACACCCATACTAATTGATCATTTCTCGCATCGAATTGGCTCCTTACAGCAGTAGAATGCTAACAGAACTAATATCAATCTCCTGATTTTTGCCGAACCATTCACACCAATACCTTTTGCCCCCTTTTGCCATGAAAGAGAGCTCATATCTTGTCTCAAGAACTGATATTTGGAACTCATCGTAGTTCCTCGGCATTGAACTTGTTCCAAGCTTCCTGTTAGCAGTGGATGTGAGAGAGAGAGAGACARAGAGGGACTTCCTCAGTCAAAGACAAAAACAGAAAATAGAATGATATTCAAAGACTATACAAGGCTCATTTTCATGCAAGCTCTTTTCTCTTCCTTTTTCTCCCCTCCATAAACTTTTAACCTCACCTTTCCTATGGGAATTAAAGCATCTTTTTCAGATTAATAAGAATCAATGCTTATTCATAAAACTATACTAAACCCCCACGATCGTGTATTAATTTGCATGACATGATAAGATATAAGGTTGCAGAGATTAGTATCTAAGCAAGTCGATAATGTAGAACCATAGAACCCRAATAAATGAACATGGAATGATTTTCAACAAAATCAACTCTATGAAGCATTGAAGATCTTGTTGCAGCAAATAAACTCAATGAAGTGGAGCTTACATTGGATGTCAACAATTACAGTGGTGAAAGAATATATAGAACATTCAAAGATCTTTAGGCAACGCTTCATCCAATTCCCCATTCATATCAAGCTTTATGGCATGAATAGAAAACTTATTCTAACTCGTGCATTTTTCAGTTCAACTATATACATATACCATTATACATCCATGTTTGTTCCCTTCTTTCCCCAACAAAAATCAGTTATTATACCTCCAGATCAAAACCTGGATAACGATCAGAGTATTCCCATTAACCACCTTGAGATAAGATTTTGGGTGCTAAAAAATGAAACAGAATTTAGCCATATGGTCAAAGTTTGGGAACATATGGCTACTTTTGTCATATATGTAACCACCAAAAAACAGGGCAAAAACATATGGCTAGTTTTGTTATATATTTCACTGTAGAATATATATAGGCCAAAAAACAAAATCAGAGAGATAAAGTGAAGAAGCCAAGACTATAGACTAATTAGTGGTGCATCATAGTTATTAAGCAAAAGAAGGGGTCAAATACAATATCACTATTTTTTCCACTTTATGAAATAAAAATTATATAGGAATACGCATTTATTTCTACTATGGAAATTTGTTTACATTTTACAGTCTTACAGCATACATGAAAATTGTGTGGTCAAGCAGGTCCTTAATTGTTTGTTTCTCACAAATTTGTTTACAACGAAGTAAATTAAATCACCCGTAAAGATATTATTTCTGGGAAAACTGTGACTTTGAAGCAGTAAAACAAAATATACTGTGACTTTTAGAGTAGCCAATTTGTAACTAACAGTCGACAATATAATTATCTGCTTAAACTACTCGCTCAGCAGTTGGCATCAGTACCAATAATAGGGTAATATKAGAATAGTGTACAGTTTCCAATACGTAGCCTCTAAGCAAAGACACAACACTTCACTTCCCAAGACTAAGATGAGCTTTTCAAATCATAAATTTACTTTAGTTTACCACTAATTCGATACTAATCATTCATGCCAACCACCGCTTTTAGCCAGCAATTGTATGCGAAGCATGCTACTGCCAAATGAGGGCCATTACAAATTACCACGGGCTAGGTTTTTTGGGTCTCAATATCATAGGCACAAATCATGTAACTCCATACGAACAACATAATACAAGCAGGATCTTTCTAAGATGAATGTAAAGATAGCTAAGGACTTTTCAACTTATCTACAGATGCACAATTTCAATTACCCAATGTAAGACTTGTTGGTTTTAGTTAATATTATGTAATACATGTTTTATATAACATTCTTACCTATTTATAGCATGTATTCTGTGTGTACAATCTTTTGCATGCACATGTTTTTGCATCTTCCTTTAGATCTCATTTAATAAGACATTAAGAATCCATGTGAGATGCATAGTTAGTTACTGGAACCCAAGTACTAACTGTCATATGCTTATGGAGGTACCTTGAGAAAATCAAATACTTTCTCCGCAATGTATTTCTGTCGCAGATTAGCTCCCTTTTGTTGAACCTTGTCTGGATGAACACATAAAGTTGCCTTCTGATAAACCTTTTTAACTGATACAGAGGTAATTAAATCAGTCAAAGAAACTGGCTGCCAACCACATTCAGGCCACAGAACCTGCACGAAAACCCAAAGATGAGAACTATTAGTTTATGTCGAAAAAAGAAATGCTTCTATCTGCTACCAGAAGTGACATTGAAGAAGTCATTAGGAATTGCACTGAGAATTTTTTATGAACAATGACCTTGACCAGATATTAAAGACAAGAATTTATTTTTCAAAATAATCACATCAAAAGATAAGATAAGGACCCTACTTCAGTACAGGAACAGTTCGTTTGCAGGTTTATTAGCTTTAAAAGGTATGTTTTCTTTAGAAACTACTTCCAACTTTATAGTGCTAGCTTGCTTTCAAATATCATTTAGCTTGCTTCCGCTTAGCCATGCTAATGCAAGCACTTTCAGAAAATCTTTAGAAACTTTTCCTGCAGCATCAGTCACACAGAAGCATTCTCATGCTATCCGCAAAAGGTCCAATAGATAGTAACTTCCAAGAGATGCTCACAACGTTCTCCAAATCTGCAACTCAAACTCTTTGGGAATGTTACAGAGCAACTCCAAGAAGTCGTAACGTATTCTTCGTGTAGTCAAAAAAAAAAAGTTATTTTGATTTTAATGAAGCTAGTTTCCAAGACGGCCTGAAATAATTGCTTCTTTTGGTTACTGGACCTAAGTAAGGACATTTACTCCACATGCAGCTATTCTTATATTTTAAGTTTAATTCCTCTTTATATTTACAGCCACTCATACTTTGGCCATATTCAAGATTCTATAAGTTGCCATCCAACTATCTAGTACCAGATCATTAATTATAAGCCAACTATGTGCTAATGCATTTTCTCAGTCACACTCTAAGCCTTCACATTCATGCAAGAGGAACAAGGAGAGATACCAAGGACCATAATCAATATCAAATTAAGTGTGCTTTGTCTTCTTAGGTTTATATTTTTCTTACTATTACATGGACTACCAAGAAAGACAAGGAATCTATTTGCCTGCTCATTTCATCATTTTTTTACCATTATGAAAAAAAACAAAGCTAATGTTGAATCTAGAATCTCGAAACCAAAAAATTGGAGTCATCTAGAGAAGGAGCCTAGTTTCCTGCTCCAATGCATTACTTTCTCCCCTTGTCATATAAAACAGAACTAATGCTGAATCAAGCATCTTAAAACCAAAAATTTTGAGCCATCTTTCAGACCTCTATCTGGTTGAATGGGTCGGTGACAAGCCTTACCTTAAATATTCAATTCTTTGCTAGTTACAATATTCTATGCATTATTTTGACTGGAATAAACAGGAAATCATTTTCTTCCCCTTGGCTCATGCTATGAAACAATTGGAGACATACTACCTTCAATCAACAATTGCACTAATCACTAATTTATGGAAAAGTTTCCCACAATGTCATTTCTCTTTTTTCAGTTCCTTCTTCCTCCAAACTCTTTGAAGGATAGAACACCAGGAGATAAAGCAATATGATGGTCTTTTCCACATTTTCATTTCTCTCAGACTTTATAAGAGAAGAAGTCCTCTTTTCTACTCAAACAATCTACACAACCCTGCTGCCAAGCTTCCATCAAATCATTCCTCCAAAAGAAGCTCTTAATCCTTGTATTAAGCTTCTCTATATATTCACACAATTTAAATCTCGGAATGTAAATGTAAAGACAAACAGACATAGGATTACACAAGTTTTGAGCAAGTAAATGCATAATCCCCGAGCATATTAAACAGCTATGTGCTTGTACCAAAAGCCATAAAAACAGCTTTTTAAGAAGGTTATAGGAGCACAAAATTCCTCTTTAAGAAGCAAAATCATATTATATCTCTCAGTGACAGCGTGGTCTTCAAAACAGATGAAGTTCTTCACCATCAGGAAATAAATTAGCTCTTGTTAGTTTTCTCTAGGAATCAGGAAAATTCAATTAAAATTGATTTCCTGCAGTGGGATTCTAAGCTCAAACCCTTAGATATATAGTAACACACATACATCTTGCAAAGACGACAGCAATGCACGCAAGTTGCCCTCTTTCCCAGCAGCCCAGCGCTTGATATTGCCATCCAGAGTTGTAGCAAGTTTCTGCATCAAGAAATTCACAYTAAATGAGTAAATGGGTCTATAAATCTTTTGGCACATACCAGAGAAAGAGAGAAGAATAAATCCATGAACACAGATAAGAGTAGCTAGACAAGCCAAGTTCCTCTAGCTCTTTTTCCAAGCCCAGATGACAAAAAGGAAAAGAAAATTTGGCCATCCATGGTATATAGAGTTAAAAAGAAAAAGAGGAGCACTACAAGCTACCTAAGTYTCCTTGTTTGTTAATTCGTTTTCRAACAGTCATAAGATGATTTTGGTTGCATATTAAGAACTTACTCTCCTCTCTTCCTGCTCATACTGAGTCTCAAGATCACGCTGATTCTAAGGAAAAGAAAAGCCATCCATGRTATATAGAGTTAAAAAGAAAAAAAGGAGCACTACAAGCTACCTAAGTTTCCCTTTTGTTAATTAGTTTTCGAACAGTCATAAGATGATTTTGGTTGCATATTAAGAACTTACTCTCCTCTCTTCCTGCTCATACTGAGTCTCAAGATCACGCTGATTCTTTTCAGCCAAAGCTTTAGCCTGAAAAATAAAACAGTGAACAAGTATAAGGTCGTGGTTATGGCAGTTTATAAGTGTGCAGAACATAAGGATGAGAGTGTTCCTCTGGACACAACAAAGAGACAGAMAGAGAGCACATTTCCTTCAATAGGTGCTCTAACTGAGCAGGATATGTTTTGTTTTCATAACAATTTATATGAAAGTTCACATTAGAGCTAGGATTCTCAATCTCCAGTTAGACAATGATATCGTCCTGCTCTTGAKGTGTACAATAAATTTGATTCACTCATTATAGATGTGGAGCAAAAGAGAGTTGAAAACCTGAGGTCGCATGTAATTCAGGTAACATGATACTAGCACATCTTGATGAAATATAAATTAAATGAAGATCCTAGGGAAGAGCATGGAGAATCTATTAAGTTGCTCAGTATCCAAGCATAAAGCAATAAACTTCAACACAAAACCTAGTTCTCTGTTACAATTTTTCTTTCGTTTCCCCTTAAAAAAAAAGTATAGCTGCAAAAGCAAAAATGCAAAATCACAAACCATGCGTGCTTGGGTTCGCATATGATGATTTAGTCTTGCTCTTCTTCTCTCTTCACTTTCCCCTTCTACTTCCTGAAATACTTCAGATGACGAAGMAGCTTCTGCACACAAACATGCATTTGTATTCATAGCCAAAAAATTAGCAACCTAATTGGCAWATRTRWAAAAAWWTTWAAAAAAATTYMAAAAAAAATCCATTCATATGGAAGTTGCATCTCAAAAATGAAGCTACCTCCAAAAAGTGAAGAGAAATTATCAGAAAAACTTGTTTGCGGTGATGATTTGTCAGGGTTACATGGAGTCACGGGAGAAGCCTGCTTCACTTCAGATCTTCCTTTGTCATTAAATAATGTATCAAAAACAAGTTCCTGGGAAAAGAAATGGAGGGGGAAAAGAGATTCTCAATCTAATGACTTTCCATAGAAACAGAGARTAAGAATACACCAAACCAGTTCATAGCTTTAGCCTCTCACCTCAGTTCTGGAACTGCTCACATAGCTTGGCTCAGTGCCCATACCAAAAATGTCATCAAGATTACTCCCATTTACAAATGCTCCCTTGTTCWCCTTGGGAAATCTCTCTGCCCTTTCTTTATYACTCGGTTTTTGTTCCTGGTGTAATACTTCATCTCCAGTCATGACTTTTCTATCACTAGTCTTATCTGAAGCTCGTCTAYCTTTTTTTCCAATAGAAATTCTGATATTTCCAGATGTCGGCAAACTTTGCTTATTATTTGCATCATCCTGAACTTTCCCCATAGCAAATTTCTCAAGGTCATCAATCGAAGATTGAACTGGACTTTTTCCTGCCTGTTGTTCCAAGGGATCCGAAAATGGCCAAGAAGAATCATTTGCTGAGGATGCGGATGACTCAAAGACTAGAAAAGGATCATCAACAAATCCAGACCTTGATTTAGATGATTGACCACTTGAAGGCTGAGAATGATTTGTCTCTTCTTTCATTCTGTTCGATGGAAAAATATTCCATTAAAAAGAAACAAAAAGAAAAGGAAAAGATGCCTGATGCCTTATGCAAGCAACAAAGGAAATAAGCAACCATATTGGAAAGGTCACTTTTGCAACGAAGGAAATAAGCAACCATATTGGGAAGCTCACTTTTGCAACAAGACCAGTGACAACCTTGCATAATTTATAGAGCAAATTGACTTATGGAAAAGTTACTACACCAGAAGGAAATAATATTTTACAGGACAGACTAGAGACATTGTTAAAACTGGTCCTGAATATTGACACTAAACTAGTAAAATGCATTCTTTGCAGGACTAGAACTCTAAAAAGAATATAGTAACTGTAATAGGAAGTACTCTTAAATCAACGAATAGACCAAGACAACTTAAGACTTCCAAATAATAAAAAGCTCCAGCAAATTCCTGCAGGTATGTAAACAACTGAAATACCCCCTGACAACTTATGAGGACCTAAAACAGAATAAATAATCAATTAAACTAAAACTATGATCAAGATTCATAACAACATATTCAAACGAAATATAAGTTGGTGAATCATTGCTTTAACTAGAATTTCTCAGCTCTTAGACCTTATTATTGTTTGTATCAAAGGGAAGAAAGAAAAATGTAAAATCAGTAGAGCTGTGTGGATCATTCCCATGTTGTTATTTCCCTTTTCATATTATCTATGTTCAGTTTACCATTGACACTCCTTGACACAACAATCCTGTTTGCCAACTGTCAGTAGCTGTTTCTATCACAAGCATRCTACTATGTGGAGCCTGTTCCCTTCTTGAGATATTCTRACCCACAGTTGAACCCACTACCTAACCAATTTGACATGTTATTCCATATGTCTAAGTCAAGGCTAATTAATAAAGGGGAAAAATACATGACTGGAAATTGCTGCTTATCTGTGCAGCAAGTTAGGAAGTCTGTAAAAGAGTTATTTAGGAGATAAAAAGCCACAACTCTGGCTACAAAAGATTCAACATCTGGCAACTATAGTACAATTCCTGCTATCTATATGTCGACATCAATGCCTATTCACACTCATCGCCATAAGATACTTCCATGTCATGCTTAAGTCCTTCCTGAAGAAAGAAGCTAAAATATGTCAGAATGGCAAATGTGACCTAAGTTTCAATGATCTAGCAAGTGACCAAGTAATACAGCATTTTCATCACAGGCACAAGAAACAACAACAACAACAACGTTGAACTATAAGGAGGAGGTTGTTCAAAATATCTTTCAGCTAGAATCAATATTAGCTTATCGTTTTAATGCCTCCAAGTACTGGAAACCTATACCAGCCTCAAAGTTTCCTTCAGTGCCATTATCCCAAGAGGTGTACACTTCAATCCTACCTCCATTAATGAAGAAAATGAACTAGGATAAAGTCAGAACACAATAATTCCTATCTTGGCTTCCATCAAATGCCTTTTCCATATTATCTAGAACAAGCTAGATACATTTTGACATCATACGAGTCGATAATATTTGTACTACATATTAGTCCAATTTAGGAAAGAACAGAAGATTCGATTGAAGAAAGACTTCCAATTCAAGTGGCACCTAGACTTGACCATGAAAAAGAAGTTCATCCAAAAGGAATAGTTGAAGAGCACAAAATAATTTAGGATTGAGCCGAAAGAACTACGTTTATTGATAACAGAAGGCATTGAATCCATATAATTAACCTGGCTTATCCAAAAATTTAAGGCCAAAGCAATACTATTGAAAGGAAATGCTAATGTACCTATTACATACCCATTGTTGGGAGACCCATTATTTGAGGGGCTACTTCCACCAAATCCTGGGATCAAATCATCAAACTGTGATTCGTTTACCTCGCTATCACTCTTAAAACTCTCTGATTTAGACCCAAAATTGCCAAGCAGGTCATCAATAGCATCACTTTTTTTGGGCGTTGATGTCAAGAGATCACCATAAAAATTTGAATTATGCTTGGAACTCGAATGATTGAAGTCAAACACAGAGTCCAAATCAACACTCCCCTGTGATTGTGGTRGGGGTTTCGAATTCGAAAAAGATCCTCCAAAAATATCATTACTATCGTCAGAGAAACTCTGTAATTTTTGGGAATAATTATTACCATTAAAGGTAATATTACTTTTCGACTGAAAAATCCCATCAAGATCATCCACAAACGGATCATTATAAAAGGATGACTTTGATGCATTTGCTGAAGAAACGCCCATATTTTGAGGGAAGCCAGTGTTGAGACTATAATTGGATTCGGGTTTGGATTTCAAATGGGCCATTGGAGCTGATTTTCCATGTGCTTTGAACCCAATACTCTCCACCAAAACTCCAAATTCATCCATTTCTGCAACTCTCTCTGATTTATTTGGAAAAGGATAATATAGAAATTAACACAACTATATAGGATTGAAATATAAAAAGAAAAAAAAATGAAATTCAATGAATATTATAGCTAAGAATGGGAAAAAATGGCAGATTACGGTGTGCAATCTGTATATTGTAAGTGGGCTGGAGGTGCTAGAGGGGAGGAGATGGAGATGGTGATGGTTAGAATTGAGCGGAAATTGAGAGATGAAATGGGGAGAGGATTCAGGGAAGATTGTGAGCCTGTGTTTTTCCTCTTCCTCAGAATGTCTTTGTAGATTCAAGCTCGGTGGAAGGTATGTTGCCTTGATGATTTACCTCCTTAACCTTTCCTAAATTTCATTTTGACCCTTTAAGATTTTTCTTTTTCAAACTTTTGAATATTTTATCCAATGTATTTCAAAAATACTTTTTTTTTTCGTATTTATAGAGGTAGAATTATGCATACCTTTATATAGAGATTAAGTAAGTATTATAAGAAAGCATCGAAGAAATTTGAAAAGCTAAATTTTAAACGTCATCTCAAATATTCTTTAAAAAAATATTTTGGATTTTTAAAAGATAAATGTTTTTAAATTTTTCTTTGAATAATAAGCTTTTAGGAAGAAATATTTCCTCTAAGACATTGACGATCTTTTAAAAAGAACAGCTTACACCATGGCTCTTTCTATTTACTTTTCACATTCTTATATAATAATCAATTATTTTTATTTAATGGTATTTGAATAAGAATTTAAATATTAAATTATAGAAGAAATTTTCATACTAAATAATTAGCATACCCCAAATGCATGACACCCTTCTTTTATTCCTTAAAATTCACCAATACATTAAACTTACAAAAGTATAGTTTTGCCTTTACATGTATAAATGACATCGAGTTCTGGATAAATGAAAAAAAAAAAAGTTATATAATATAGAAATGTCGAGTCTTGATTATGAAAAAAAAGAATTTATTAAATATAAAGAATTGATCTCATAGTGGAATTTTAAAACAAGCGTAATACCTTGTATCATAAAGATTTTAATTACAGGCAAACATATTTTTATGGCAAATTTATACGCATTAATATGCAATTTAAGGATAAAAGTTAAAAATTACATTTATATTGTTGAAAAAAAATATTTGTGACCAATGAACTCATAAGTTGTGTGTTAGATACAAACTTTTTCAAATTCAATGTAAAGCATAAAAAATATTTTTTCCTCAATATTTCTTACTATTTTTATTTTGAATTTATGTTAATATTATCTTATCGTTTCAAAATGTCTCACTTGATCTCCCATTTAAAAAAATAACGAATAAAATAATGAAAAATATTTATATATTATTATTTTCTAAAATAATAATTAATTTTAATAAATAATTATTTTGAAAGAATTAAGTGTATTTTATAAGGGGCAAAATTTGAGCTTTCTAATAATTTCAGGGATCAGATTCTCCAAAAGATAAAGAGTGACCTGGCTTTCCRKCTCACCTACGTGGAAGCGTGTGAAGGAGTTGGATTCCAACATAACCAATTCATTAGGTGGAGTCAGTCATATATAATTGGTGGGCCCATAGGTGCCGGCTCCAAGTTGGGAATTGCAAGTTATGCCTGGCTTGCCTTCTACTAACCAAACATGTATCCGAAATTCCTATAGTTAAATATGTATTACCACAAATATAAAATTGTTTCCATGATTTAAGAATTCTTTTTCATTTCCAAATCATACAATAACTATTGAGCATTTTTGGAATTTCGAATCTTCTATTATATTCCATTTTTATATTTTTTACTATATTAATTAGAGTATGATAATATAGTATTTATTTAATTCCTAAGAGGAGAAATTGGGTTAGAAGAGTTAACCCATCATTCTTTAATTGCGGTGTAATAGAGAGTGTGGAGTACGAAGTGTAATAGAAATAGCATTACTATGCAAGATTACAATAGTTGCTACTTTGGTTTTAATATAGAATCAGAGGTGAGGATACAATCTAAATTTTTTTTGTATTACTCTGGATCTTCTAATACATTCTTTCCTACACATTCTCTATTCAACTAATAAAAAAAAAAGAGTTAACTAGAACATCTCAAATCCTTTGATACTTATATAAATTAAAAATAAACTAAGAATCCCATTTATAACATCCAGTGACTCTCCCATAATAGGACTCGAGATTCTTTAATTCTTTCTTTGTAACATATGTAACTTTTGTACCTATAGCTTTAAGGGGTTGGGGAGATAGTGATGTTTGATAAAAGTAATACAACTTTGGGCATAATGCCTTATGCAAAATAACAGCTTCATCTTTTCTTTTTTGTGCGTTCTCTCCAAAGCAAGCTTTCCTTGATGTATACTCCTTTCGTTTTACTCCATTTATTCTTTTATGGGTGTCCCAAATGGAAAAGACGTACTAATTTAAGAGAGGATTAAATAGACTAATGTACGCGTAATTATCTTCACAAATTTTCAAGTGGCATATGAAGAGCATTAATGTCAATATTATAWTAAATGAAGGGTAAAATTTAAACTTTTTTATTTTATTTTTGTATTGAAATGTGCAAAGAAAACACTTATTTAAGAACAAAACAATTGGACACTTGAGACATTCAGAAAAAATAAATGAAAGGAGTAAAACAATTGTTAATTTGGCCATTGTTTTTTTATTTATTTATAAAAGAATGTAAATTTATAGATAAAAAATGTAAATATGTACAAGTACTCTAGGCATTTTCAGGTTTTACATAAAGTGGGAATCAAAGCTAATTGTCCCTAGCAATGCTTTCATACTAAAACAAAACATGATAATACAATGTAAAGATGGCTCTATATACATGTGTTTTGATCCTTTCAAGAGTGATATCTTCGTTAGGAACGAGTCCCTCAAAAATCTTGTAATTTCTGGTTGTTCATGTAATAGACGGTGTATGCTAATACATTTCTCTTTGCCTTACTTTGCAATGAAGTCCCTCTGTTCTCTTTTTCAACCACTTAAGAGCACTAACAATGGTATACATCTATCTATGTATGCCCAGCGAGGCACGAATATTCTTCTAAACTCTAGAAGAGAAGCTACATTAGAAGAACAAGTGTTGGGCTGTCTCAAGCACTTGGCCACATAAAAGGCAAGTCGGATCAATATCTATGAAACTGAGTCTATCCTTGCTTTGCAGCTTTGAAATAGTGCTCAGCCAGAGAGTGAATACACGTTTAAGAGTGACTGCAACATTCCAAATTACATTTGCCCATGGCCTATGAGTACCCTTGCCACCGAAGTATTCATAAACCTTTGTGGTGTATATACTCGTCCCACTACCCCACGAAAGGAGCTTTCGTATTGCTGCCTCTATAGAACCTTAGCTTCACATAAAGCTTGCTTAATTGTAAACCGTTGGAAAAGAGATAAGTCTCATTTGCTAGCATTTTGGACCCAAATGTGCAGCCTGTGTATGTTTTCATGACTGATCCATCTCACCCATAAAGAGTCCTTGCTATGAATATTCCACAAATATTTCACAAATAAAACCGAATTCCACACTTTAGTATATCTAAGGCTAAGTCCTCCCTTAGACTTTGGCAAACAAAGGTCCTTCCAGGCCACATGGCAATGTTTAGAGTTCCACAGGAAACTCCTGAACAACCGATGAATTCTATCCATAACCATTGTTGGCATCGGTAAAATTGAGTGCCATAAACATTTTATACCTTGAAGAACAGATCTGATCAATTCAGTTCTTCCCGAAACGACAAGGAAATCGCAGTCCAACTATTAATGTACTTGGTACCTTGTCAATAAACATGGCACAGTGCCATTACCTTCAAGTTAGCCACAACCAAAGGAATGCCCAAATAATGGAACGCGCGGTGCCATATTGAAAACCAATGATAGCCTTATATCCTCCAAGTCTTATCCTTGAATTCCAGCCATGTAAAGGTTGGATTTCATGATAATTGACATGAAGTCCCAAAATTGCACGAAAGCTCTCAAGGCAATTAATAAGGATCTTAACCAAAAGAGCGTCCCCTCTAACTAAAAGCATAAGGTCATTGGCAAACACCAATTCTRTAATCTTCAAACCATCACGCTTTGGATGAAAATTAAAATCTAGATTGGCAATGGCACTCTTCAGTGATCTGGAGAGATACTCTAATCCTAGATACCTTATGAGAAACCCCACTACAAGAACCCGAATACTATGATTTAACGAAGATTATGATACACAACCCTCTTAACCCTTTTGACTTTTTATGGTCATCCCTACCTCTTGTCATTAAATTAAGATCCTTCCATCTAGAAGATCTTATCTCGCCAAGTTTAATCTAGTTAGATGCCACGACGATTTTTGATGAGTAGGAGTTGTCAGAGTTACAAGCTCAGAGCATAATCTCACTATGGTATCAGACACTATGAGAAGAGATCTAAAAGATTTCAAGTTTAGCTCATAAYTAGAGCTTCTTTAGAATAGAAAAGAGAAAAAACTTAGAAACACGTAATTTTATTTCATGACAACTTTCTTAAAGGAGAATGGTTGCCAACCAAGTGATACCCTTCAACAATGAAGGCCTTGGTATTTATAGACACTTCCAAACTTGAAATATGGATTTTAGACATACATTACACTTTTTTTTGCAAAAGATAAGGTATTCACATGCTAAAAGCAAATGTCAATAGACAAAATTATGACTAAAGTCAAACTGATAACGACAATATACTTAAAAGTAAATTTGATAATAACAACACACTAACATGGAATAGACAACACATAAAATACATAAATCACTGAAAGTGTTCTTTCTAGCTTAAGATCGAATGGAAGTGGGTTCTTCCTTTTGGACATTCATGAGAAAGAATAGCCTATTTAAATACAATTCAACGAAATTTAGAATGGAGGTTGGAAATATTAATCTAAAGAAATAGAAATCTTGTTTACTAATTATATAACTTAGCAATTCCCGCAACGRCACCAAAAACTTGATAGACGTGAAATTGCACTAAGCAATTAAGCTACAACCTACATAAGCATACATGGTCTATAAGTAATAAAGAGTGAATGAAGATCGTTCCCACTAGGATTGCGTATCTAAACTTAGTAAAGCAATAGATAAAAGTTCAAATTGTTGTTTGATTGATCAATAAACTAGCAACAAAGGTTTAATTGAAATTATGCTAAAACAGTGTAATAAATGCAACAGCAGAGTTACTCAAATAAGTATTCAACAATTAAGGTAGTTGAGATCACAAAATCCCTTTAGTAGAGATGGTTTAAAGTTATCCCAGTAATGCTATTCCTACCACAACATATGGTACTAGCAAAATATATCATTAGTCATGCAAATCAAGACCTAAAATCACCTTAATCTTCCAGTTTATTGGATATTATCTCGATGTGAGAAATCTATATACTCTCCGAACTATCCATTTTACTCCCAGAATACACTAAAACCTTGTCTCAATGATTTTGCAAGCTAACTCTATATTCTTGTAGCAGTTATAAATGGTAAAACTAACACTTACATCCATGCAATAGATCCACTACTCTATTAATTTTTTAACCTAAGAGCAGTTAAAGCATTTATCACAGGTGATCAGTCAACAATAAATGAAAACAATAGGAGCATGCATGAAGTCAAATATAATTTGCAAACACAACTCTTAACACATCGTATACTCAGGTTCATCAATAATCTCAACTAAAAAGTGTTTAGCTCATTTTTTTGAACACAAGAATCATAATAAAAGTAATTTGCAACATTATGTTCAGTAAGCTAAAAGAGGGAAAAAAAAAAAAAAAGTTTTCCTAAGATGATGGCTTCTTGCTATAGAACTATGCTTCTTCCAGCTTCACCCAAATGCTCCAAGATGAATCTCCATCTCTTCAGTTTCTACTACCCCATTGAAGACGTTACTCTTCTGCTACTCATTCACAGAAAAATGAAGAAAAATGTACTTACTGGTTCATACCCTAATTCCTTCAAAAAGTACTATATATAGSAGCAAAAAGCACTTTATACTTTTTGCTTTACACATGTCACATTTTTCTTAGTTCAAAGATCCTTGTGCCATGTGCTCAMTCTTATGTCTTTTTTCTTAGTTAGCATATTACATCTGGCATTCTCTGATTCGCTCAGCATTTATTCGTTCCTCAGATATTTCATCTGTATATGCACCATTGAGCATAAGAAATGTTTAACTATACTACAACATCGACAAAATATTGATGTTGACAGAAATGGTTAACTTCGACTCCTGTCTAGCAATTAGTGTATATCAAGCTGCCATGTCACCTGATTATTACTTCTGCAAGGTTAATCTATATTTTAATCAATAAATGTCCATGAACCTAGCAGTTTAGCACAATCTCATTAAAATGTCTATAAATATGAAATTTAGCAATAATGATATAAAAGGTGATAAGATTGATCAAATGTAATAAGGAAACTGAGAGGGAATGCACGAAATAATAGAGTTAAAGACAATGAGTTTTCACCCACATCAATCACCAATGAGATTAGTGCATTACTCCACAGAAACTTTTGCCATCAAGGATGCATTGTGGAGAAGACTCACAAGTAATAGTTGTCCTTAAAAGTCGCTCAAAGTAACTAGCAACTTGCTCATTCGAAGTAGACTAAACCATCTTCTCTATAGACTGCTGCAATATGGTTCCTATAAAGCTGCGAAAAAAATTCCATGCACCTATTGTTGTCCCTAAGATAAGTACACTTAGCYTGCTGTTGATAAAAGCTTCACTCTATATYAGATAAGAACCAAGCCTTCTTACGGAGGTTCACAATCATGTACCGACTATGCACATCATCAGGCTGATTTTGTAAATGTGAATCTTCCAACATATCTCTGGCCCTCAATGCCCTAGCTGAAATATAGAGAACTCCTACATATTTAGCCTCCTAAAGTTGGCTTCAAAATTATCAATTTTATCCAGCTTAGACCAAATAGAGTTGTTAGTCCAAGTAAAAAAATAACCATGTGAAGGAAGATCAGTCAACCCCAAACTCGAACAACACTTTGCAAAGTCCCGTGTTTCATAAGTAGTCACTTCTACCCCATTATATTTCTCATTAGCTAAAAGAATATTGTTAAAGTCCCCAAGAACTAATCTTGGCTCCCGAAGACTATGGCAATGACCTTGAATTTTGTTCCACATAGGTCATGTACTAACAATCGTGTGAAAGCCATAGACAAATGAAACAAGAAAGGTAGAATGAGTTACATTGCAAGTCACTTGGCAATGAGKAGTTTAAGACTGAATTTCCATCGGCACCAAAAAGACCATTGAAGGATTCCACATGACTAGAATCCTACCTACTTAGTGTGTATGAAAATTGTCCATGTGCTATGAACTATTAAACTTTATTCATAATTCGGTTCAACTTTGAATTATCCAGCTTCGCCTCAGATTACCCATAATAGAAATATTATGTTTCTTTATGCAGTGTTGTAATCTATTTTGTTTAAGAGGTAAGTTATATCCCCTTATATTCCATCAAGCAATTTACACGAGGAAATACAAAAGGTCGAACCCTTCTCATTTTCCTTTTGCCCTTGCTAGTGTATTATTTATGCTTGCTTCCCCTCTGCATCATGTGAGACAAATCTCAAAGCTCGTGGAACAATATGTTTGGGTTTCTACTAGTAACCAAAGTGAAGGTAGCATCATTCTCTAGTGCGTCACCATTTGGAGCATGAACATGTCAGTATTGTTACTGGAGGTATAGTCATGGTCATTTGCATCTACTGGATCACTAGCATGGCTAGCYTTATTTGTTTATGCATAAGTAGTCCTCTCAGCAGGTGTATAAGTATGGTAGTCCTGTCAACTGATGCATRGACATGGTTACTCCCCTCAACTGGGGCACCATTGTGGCTAAATCCCATTCCTGAGCCATGATCCTTCCTTTCTTCTACAGTACGGACACATCATTATGTTTTTCCTAAGTTTCCTTTCAATTGAGAATACAGTCATTGCTAGAATGCCTAAGGTCTTGCAAGATGAGCAGAACTTCGGTTCGTACTTATATATAATTGACTGCTTTCTGGACTATCTTGGCAATTTTATGTTTATGCTCCGAATGAGTTCATTCAACCATCAACTTCAACTACTACTTGGGCATATGAGAATCGTTCCTTAGTGACAGTCAAGGAATCTATTTGTATAACTGTACCAATTAGAGAGACAATCTTACTCAAGGCTTTTTCTTTCCACCATTCAAGGGGAAGTCTTGGAGATTCACCCAAACTAGAAAAATGCATAGCTCTTCCTCCTCAAAATTAAAACAATCAGGCACGATCTTAAACATCAAAGACATACCATAAGCGATATATGGGCCAGCAGAGAGAACCCTCTTGGTCGGCTTCACTGTTGAACTTAAAAATCAACCATCTACTATTATGAGCTACATATTTATAATGAAGGTACCAGGACCTACAAATGTGCAAAAATGCCTGCTTGCATGGGAATTTTTCAGAAAAATACCCAATTAAATAAAAGCCCCATGCGATTGAGTCTGGTCTAAATCACTCTAATCCAATGTTACCTCATCAATCTTACGGCAGACCAAAAGCTTGAACCCAACACTAAGCCTATGATTCTTATAAAATAGGCTAGACCATGAGCCCTTTTCTTGCCTACCAGTAGTGGGGAGAATTGGCGTGGATGCAGAGTTGCTATCCTTCTCTCGCAGCATCCTAGACACTGATGAGGGCCTAGAGTCAAGCAAGTTGGGGTTGAATGATCAATAGAGCTCAAGGCCGCCTTCTCATATTGTCAGCCTTAGGAGTGGGGTTGGCTTGAACAAGAGCCATTTGCAACCCCGAATTGGTGGCCTGAGGTGCATGATTCTGGGTACTGAAAGCCCTAGATGGGGTTGGCCTATTAAATCTCTTCTTGGCCATAGGAGGAGAGAGAAGATCAACAACTACTCCATGAAAGAAAGTTCCCAAAGATACATAGCTATTACAATTTGAAAGATCGATCATAGCTCCAGAAATGGAAATTAACAGTAACACAATACTATAGAATTCAAATTTTGAAATTCAAATTAAAAAGAGAAACACAATGGCAGGGATAATCTTGCTGTCTATAGCTCAAAGTCCTGAAATAGGTGGAAACTAAAATCAAACTCCAGAACCACTTGAAAATAGCAAAAACAAAACTGCAATATCATGAACTAGAACGCAGAAAATGAAGAACCTGGAGGAAACCTGGAAGGCTAAGGTTAGTGCAATCCTAGAATCCTCTTAATCCATAAGCAAAATAACAGAGGAGCAACAGACGTGATCTGTGGTATTGAAAATCGTAGCAGGAAACCACGAATGGATATAGAACCAGACCAATAAGGCGAGAGTCAATGAACTAAAGCTCAAATCAAAAGTAGAGGTTTATATCCACTAATATAGTGGATGACACAAACTAAAATGGTGCTCAGAATCAGTAGGAAAGAGCAAGGATCGACAGGAAAAGGTGAGCACTTAGTCATGTTTCTCTCACTAGGTTGAGAGCTTTTCTTTCGATATCCTTTTTGTTTCAAAATAGTTGTCATTTTAGGAAGTCAAGAACCTACTAAATTTCTTTTGTCACGTCTTATCCCATATTGATTATTCTACTATCTTATAACTTATTCAACTTTTAAGAAATCAAGAACATATTAAACAAGATGAGAATTGTCATTCTATTAATTTTATATAATAATGAACGATTCTCTAACATCCGTAATTATGTCCAAATGAACATTTCTTTTTTAATGAAGTAAATAGAACATGTGAATTCCTTCAAAAAAAAAAAAAAATAAATTCCATTAAATCAAGAAAAAATGTCCAAGTGAAAATACTTAGAGATAAAAGACAAGTTATGTGAAGGTCATGACTTAGCAAAGGATCTAGCAAAACAAGGGGGCACATCAAGAAAGTACATAACTATAATGAATCATTAGTCAATCTTGTAAGCATGTGTAAGTCATGACCATGTTTRATTTTGCATGAGATTTATATTCTCATTGAGGATAATAAAAATGGATCCATTCTCTCCTTTAAGAGAACATCGAAAGCATGCATTTATTACCTAAGAAATGCTCGGGTGGACGAAAAATTGTAGCTTAAAAATGGAATTGGAAATGACTGGAGGTATTGAATTGGAATCTATTCCACATAGGAAAAACCAAGAAAATTTGGATTAGTTTGATTTCCTTTCTTGAGGTATAATGATGTTTGGCAATCAAGGCTATCAACTAGAGTCTTAATAAACATAAGCCATTAGGGTAAAACTCATCCTAGATAAATATTTATAATAAACATCCTAAATGAATTAATATTTACCACCTTTTTATGATAATCTTCAAGACTCCCCCATGCTCATTACACTAAGTTAACATCCAACGTTGCGGTCATTTATGCTATTGGATTACCTCTAGATTAATTTCACAAATAAGAATAAAATTTCGATATTAACGAATTTGGGATTTGTTATAATATTTTAAAAAATTCATTTCAATGTCATTGAGTATAATTTTATCATTTGAAATATAAAATAACATTACAATAAAAAGTTTTTTCTTGATAAAAACCTAAACAAATGACTTTTTCAGACAACAGAAGTATTTCTAAAAAATTTAATGAATCCTTCAACCCATAGGCCTATTATTTCAGGTGAGGGTGGAAACTAAGTTGGTCTGCCTTTTAGCTAAGAGTAAACTTTGTCCTGTACCTTTAGGTCTTCTCTTCATTCATAACTTATATATTTATCAAAATATGGAGATTCTAAAAATGTTAATAGAGCAGATAATCTCTTTAAGTAATATTTTTTTTTGTGTTTTTGGAACAATATCTTTACCATACTTTTAATGATTTTTTCTTTCTAAACAATTTTTCTTTGGCCTTCTCTCTAAAATTATTAGAATATCGTCTCTGTTTTTTTTTTTTAATTTTTGCCCCGCATAACTTACTAATCATCATAAAGGTGAGGGATCGCAATTAAAAAAAAAACTCTTTTGGGTTGAAAAATAAAAACCAAAAACTGATTTTTTTTAACTAACCTTTTCAACCACAAACAGGATAATGCACATTTGCTCGTGTGTGTCACTGATTTTTATAGCTTTATTATGTATAATAAAAAAAAAATTGCATTCTCATCCACGATGAATATCTTCAAGTCGTCTCTATTTAATTGCACAAAATGATAATGAAATGAATAAGAAGATGCAGCTCAAAGATGAAGTTTAAAATAATTGTTGGAAAAGAAGATTATTCTATTCCACATATAAAAATCATTAAAACTTAAATTAGTTTATATATGACTTCATATCTTTATTTGAGAAAAATGAAACTCATAACTTTGACTCTCTCAATTCAATTGGCCATGGGTTTATTGTTGCTYTCAAAATCCAATTCCTTCGAGAAGTTTACGTCCTTTTAGACACTAATTTTCTTTTGCTCCTTATATCTAGGTTTGTCTCGGTATTATTATTATTTATCCAAATAGATAATTGTACCCACAATTATCGACTATGTTCTTGCCCAGAAATCTTGTTTTTGGCAACTTCTTTACTTTGATTATGGGTTCCCAGTGTTTTTGCTATGTTTAATCCATCCTGCACTCAGATTTCTCTTACTTTGGTGTTTCCCTCTCTTGTTTTCGTTTTAATTTCAAACTGGTTTGTTACAAGACTTGCTTTTTGATGGGAAGGAAATCACAACGCAACGGAATAATTCAATAACACAACTTTTCCCAAATGCCCGTGCAACTTAGAGACAAATAACAAACGAAAGAAGATCAAACAATACACGAGAATTTTAGCGTGGTAAAACCTCCATTAACTAGGAGTAAACATCCACGGGACCCTTGGGCCACTTAATATCTCCACTATAATCAATAATGGGTACAACCAAGGTTCTCTCTAACAATAGTTAGAGGYATACATAAACTTCATCAAGATCTACAATTAATCTTGGAACACAACAAGAATCAAGAGTAGGAATAATACCCAAAATAATCTTAAACTCGYACCTCTGAAAATCACTCAACAGAAAGACCTAGAAAGCTCAAAATCAGATCTCCACCATTCAAAACGTACCTCTGTATGTCCCGAAGACTGTGACAAAGTTTCGTGACGATCCAACGGTTGACGGCTGCATAATGACTGATTTCGCAAAGTTGGTCGGAGCTGAGACAAGGCTGCGGAAATATTCTCTCTTCTATTTTTCTTGTGTTTTTACTCTCTTATAAAAYCCTACTCTTTGCTCAATTTTAAATAAYAAAGGTATCSACAAGTGGGCTAATATCCACATACATTTGGGCCTCTCCAAATAGGAGGGATAGCCCAACACTTTTACCTTTGCTTCTCTGCTGCTTACAACAAAGAATATTTCTTCTTTTGGGTCTTTTTTTCACTTTTACCTTTTCTCCCATACTCAATCCGTGAGCATTCCTGAAGGGTTTCTGGCTTCCCCTCTGAAATTTCTCCCTCTCCTCCTCCTTCAGCTAGTGCATCACAGGAACAGATATCAGATGAACCAGAAAAGAAACTCAAGTCACCATTCCTTTCTCAAACCTTGGGTGATTATCCAGACACAAGAACAAGCCATGCTCCTCCTTACCGAAACAACAACCAAAAGAAAAGCACTGCCAGAGGCCCTTGGGCAAATCTTTTTTGTGAGAATAGGAATGCTAATACGGGTCTGAAGCTGCGCCAAGAGGAAGAAAATGAGGACACTCTTGTCTTGGGGGAAAGAGGATGTGGAAGACATTAAAGAATCACGGGAATTTTACCTCATTAGCTACTTTACTAGCCGTTTTCTAGGCAAGAAAGCTATAGACGAGACTTTGCAAAACCTAGATTTTAGATAACAAGAACTTCATGCATGCCAGCGGATGGATAGTCTTCAAGTTTGATAGTAGGTAAAGAGGCAGCGCTCAATGGGGGCCCATACTTCATCTATGGTCGTTCTTTACTTCTCTAAATCATGCCTCAAGAATTTTACTTCTCAGAAGATGATATATGTACAATTAATCTCTCCAGACTACCTTTATGTTGCTGGATAGAAAAATTGTTACCGGAGTTGGCATTCCTATATCCACTGATATGCTAATTGCCACCGAGGAAAGATTATCCTATGCCCGGGTCTTGGTGGAAATGGATGTATCAAAGGAGCCAACCAGAAATGTATGCTTTGTTTTGCCTTCGGGTAAGGAGAAAACCCAAAGAATTGCCTAGGAATTTGAGCCAAGGTATTATCGTGGTTGACCTTTTGCCATAATTCGATCAATTGCAAATCCAAGACTGTGAGTTTTCTAAGCCAACTGTTGAGAAGGCTACTCCAAATCCTAGAGTAGACCAAGAACAACAACAAGCTATAATCAAGGGGCATACTTTAGACCAGCTCAATCCAGATGTGGAAAAGTCCCTAGTTGCTGTGGCACAGGAGGCATTCAGGCCAATGTTGCACCAGAAAGTCAAGATAAGAACACCTTTGCCCAACCGGTCAACACCATCACTAGCAGCATAAAGGAATTAGGCGCATAAATTGATGAAGTGTACGAGACGCACCTAGAGGCGCAGTCGAACGGATTCATTAAAGTAACTAGACCAAGAAAGAAAATCACACCCGACATGTGGATGATGCCAATGCTGGGAAAAGGGGCAAGCCCTCGAAATTTATGGGCAGTAAAGCCGTAAAGTTGGGAACAAGGTTAAGCAACAAGCTTTTGGTATTGCAAGCCGAGGGTGCAACAGAGCAGAAAATTAAGGATAAAAGCCTTCTGCAACTGTTCGTGATCATTGCCACTTGGAATATCAAGGTCTTCAACAAACCCTTGAAACAAAATGGGTCAAGGACCTCATAAAAAAGAGGAACATTGACATCATGTCAATTTCGGAAACAAAACTCCAACTAAACGAACTCCAATTTATTATGAAGAACAGGTTTGCAGGATGGGATTTCATTAACAATTTTCAGACTCACGCTGTTGGACGTCTCTTGGTGATATGGATCTCCAGCAAAGTATCCATGGAACCTATTGCAGTTAATCCTCAAGCCATTCACTGTCGTCGGACATGCAAAGTAACTTACCATACCTTGCTTAATTGTGAGTTTTATTTATGGCTTTCATACTATTGCTAGCAGAAGACCTTTGTGGGAATMTTTGAACAGTTTTGCTACCTCATATCAAGAACCATGGCTGGTCATGGGTGATTATAACAATGTGTTATATGAGGAAGAGAAATACAAAGGGGCAAACATTACAAATTATGAAACTAGAGACTTCCCTGAATGTTGCTTAAATACGGCCGGGGCTACCAAACTTGCCTTCTCGAGAATGTTTCTTTACTTAATCCAACAATTCTATGTGGTCCAAGCTTGACCGAGTTATGGTTAATCCTTTTTGGTTTCAATCCCAGCTGTGGGGATTTACCGAGTTTCTACCACCAGTTTCTACGACCAGAAATTGAGCTATCTTTGACGATGAAACTCCTGGTGCAAGTACCATCATAAATAGGATTAAAACATGTGTATACAAGGGTTTTGATTTTGTATGAAAATCGAGTTAGTTTTTGTACACTCCAGTACTTTGCCTTCTGGGTATACCCAATGACCCCTTTGTACATTGATTTTTTATCTATATATTTACATCATTTGATATTAAAGAAAAAAAGAAAAAAGAATGCCCTCATTTCATTAGAAGTTATAGTAGCTTTCTTAAACCTCAAGCATTACTTTTTCGTTAGAGATAGAATTATTTACACAAAATTTTAGTTATTTTAACCATAGATGAGGGGAAAAGAAGACAATCTTTAAAAGGAACTAAACAAACCAACCCTTCTTTACCTTTAACTCGTGGCCACTCATCATGGAAAAAGGMGGAGGTTTGGCTACCTAATCAACRTGTCGGTGCAAGAATCTCCTTTTCCTTTTTTAATTTTCTTTTGGTATAATAAATTATTTTCTTATTTTGCTTYGGTCACTTCTGGAGGCAGCATGGGTTATAAAATTCAGTCACGTTTATCACATAAAATATAGTCAAATTCTATTTGGAATCCTTAAGGTTTTTCTAAATTGCGTTTGAACCCTTAAAGTTCTAGGAAACTATACTAGGATTTTTTCTTCTTTTTCCTTTTTTGGTCTTCCAAGTTTCATAACCTTAATCTTCAACAAGAAAAGAAAAAGAAGGGAAAGTATAACATTTGATAAATTAAATTTTAATAAACATCTAAGAAAAGAGTGAAAGGCACATGTTCACAACCAAATCAATGCACGATTAGCTTAAGTAAATCTCACTTATTCAACATTCACAAAAGATATACAAAATTCAAAATTTTGGCAACTTAGTACATGATATTTACTAAAGCATTCTTTACCTTTTCAACTTTTTTACATGAGTAGCATAAATATTAGATAAGGATTTTTGAATAATTAATATTTGTAATCTAGTCTATGCTATGGATGACATATTAATTAACCATACTTTATTATAAGRATAATAGAAAGAGAAGTGAACCTATTATATTAATAGAAATATAATAGGAATCAAAGATTTATCTAGTGAAAATTATGTTTATTATGAAGAGCAAGCCAGAGGTTTCCTAGTTACCAGAGAGGATTAGCTAACTAAGGAGAAAATAAACCGAAATAAGATGCTAAACTATGGCATAAAGTAAATGGGTTGTCGACATCTTTCTACTGAAAGAAGAATTAAAAGTTTTAGTAATTTGTTTACTTTTCATTTTTTTTTCTTTTTCTTTCTTTCGTTGGTAAGCTAAGACCAGAGACCAATAAAATCTACAACCAAAATTTTCCCTTCTGATCATATTATGGGAAGGTTATCCTGGTAATTTAACTCATTGATGCACCAATAGGCTACGTATTTCTACTTTTCAAACTTAAGGGCTACATGTGGACGAGCAACCAAATTTAGGGGTATTAATCTAATTAMCCCTATAATGCGCTGAATCTGACTAATAGTCACCAAATATGCATATGTCGAAATCAAACACATGCAATTAAAAATTGAAAGCATGAACTTTGACCATGGCCAGCCAACTTTGATGGCTTACTTCTCTAATCTTTATGAAGTATATACTCACAAAACCATGCTCATACTGCCTTGTTTGGGACAAAAACTATGAGAAGAAGATAACAATCATACTATGTCCATGTCCCAGGTGCTTGCTTTTTTGATTGTCTTCTTCATTTCAATCCCTTTCTTCATTCATGCAGCATCCAATTCTTCATGCCCCATTGATTTTGGTTTTGTACAAACCTTTCCGTGGAGCTCATCGCTTTGCCATGATCCAATTGATATGAATTGCTGCCAAACTCTTCGCAGTGTCTTTGGCATGGGATTAGCCCAACACCTCAAGGAAACATCCATGTTCTATCTCCCAACTGCAGATTCTTCCTCTGCTTGTCTCTCTGATTTCCAAAAGAAGCTTTCGAGCATGACTATTCCTGACTTTCTAGTCCCTTTGTGCTTGAATGACACAAAYGAATTTGTTCTCAAGTCTTCAAGTTGTGGTGGAATTGCATCCGTAAGTGATTGGGTAAAGACAATTGGCCCTTCAAGTATTTTGGATTCATCTTGCGATGGGGATTTGACTGGACTCACAAAGTGCAGTTCATGTCTAGATGCTGGAATGAAGGTAACTTCTCAGCTGGTTTCTTTAGATCCGAACTCCACTAAATGTTTCTATTTCACTGTTCTCTATGCTGCTAGTGTTGTCAATACTTTTGGCCCTAAAGATACCAGAGTTGCAGCTTGCATATTAGGAATGCCYTTGTCTAGATCTGCAACTAGAAAAGAATCAGATAACTTGAGCCGTGAAACAGTTYTGAAGTTGGTTCTTGGATTGTTGGGTTCTATTRTGGGTATCTTACTTGCAATAGGGCTGTTCATGCTCTATAGAAGGTGGGATTTGATAAGGAAAGAAAAGGCTATGCATGAAAAATATGTCAGTGGCATGAAGTCCCAAATTTTACCCAGCCTGGGTGCTAAATGGTTTCACATAACTGAGTTGGAACAGGCCACCGATGGATTCTCCCAAAGGAATATGATAGGCCAAGGTGGATCTGGGTTTGTTTACAAAGGAGTCCTTTCTGATGGAACTGTTGTTGCTGTAAAACAAATTATTAATTTGGACTCAACTGGGGATGATGAGTTCAGAAATGAAGCAGAGATAATAAGCAAAATAAGGCACAGAAATCTTCTTGCTTTGAGAGGGTTTTGTGTTATAAGCGATATATTCAAGGGAAAAAGAAGATATCTTGTTTACGATTTCATGCCAAATGGCAGCCTTGATGACCATCTTTTCAGACTGCAGAAGAAGCAGCTCACTTGGCCTCAGAGGAAAAACATTATTCTTGATGTGGCAAAAGGACTTGCTTATTTGCATTATGGAATCAAACCTGCAATTTATCACAGAGATATTAAGGCCACAAACATACTTCTGGATTCTGAAATGAAAGCAAGAGTAGCAGACTTTGGGCTGGCTAAGCAAAGTACAGAAGGGCAATCCCATCTTACCACAAGGGTTGCTGGCACATATGGATATCTGGCACCAGAATATGCACTTTATGGGCARTTGACAGAGAAGAGTGACATATATAGTTTTGGGATTGTGATTCTTGAAACTCTGAGTGGAAGAAAAGTGCTTGATGCATCAAATTCTTCAGCACTTCTAATCACAGACTGGGCTTGGGGACTAGTGAAATCTGGAAATGTTCAAGACATTTTCCATGAATCAATCAGAAAGGAAGGACCAACAGGAGTCATGGAGAGATTTGYCCATGTTGGTATTCTGTGTGCTCATGTAATGGTGGCTCTTAGACCTACCATTTCTGATGCTCTCAGGATGCTTGAAGGTGATATTGACATCCCAAGACTACCAGATAGGCCATTGCCGCTCAGCCATGAGTCATTTCGATCATCATCATCAATATTTAGTATGTCCACAAGAAGCAATTCAAGCATAAACACCATCTAGAAATTCAATGTGAACATATACTTTTCTGGAAGAGATCCCACAACACAGGTAGGGGAATTATTAGGAACTGCACAAGTAGTGAGTTTAAAAGTGTGATTCAAAATATTTTGATATTTATGACAAAAACGTTCGCTCAGTTGTGAAAAAGGGTCATATATATACATCTATATACACGTCACCTGTTGCAACGGACAAGATGGGACAATAATTTGAYTGTCACTCATTTGAGATTTGTTCATAAGCTCTTTAACACCATAAAATACTTACCAATCTATTTATCCATGCCGTAAAGAATTCTTTTATTTTTTTTATGTTTTTCCACATTAAAAACWCCACCAAACTTCTGCRGTGACAAAGAAACAGTGTCCTCGATGCTCTTTGTATATGCCACCAAAAGACTAAGAAATGAAAAAATATCTTCTGTGTGATTATACATTACGTAACAAAATGCTATCTTTAATCAGACTAGCAATAATAGAGGCAATTAAGGCAGTCCGCTGGCTGACGATATCAAAGTAGCAATAAGATAGGCAATTAAACCAGTCCACTAGATAAGCATATTGATGATTTCTGAAAACTTCCTGCTCTATTGAATCTCATGATGTKACTTTTAAGTTACAAAACAAAATTGAAAGAATTCTAATAGCTGATCCTGTCTGAAAGCAGAAACTTCCCATCAGAACCTTTTCGATTTAGAATCACCTTTAGAAAGCATGATCATGGAAAGCTTGTTGACCTCATATAACACTGCAGCCGAGAACAAAAAGCTGCAGGAATCATTAAACATGTCAAGTTATTTTACGCAAGAATTAAGATRGTAATTTGATGTCGTTCTATGTACTAGAATAGCAACTGGTTGGCAGAAGATATGTTTATGGAACAGTATTCACAATTCAGAAACTAAGCTTATATGGTAAAACGGCCATAGACAATTCTGTAAACAAGGAAATAATTCAATGCCTTCATAATTTAACACTTGTACATACTGAATTCATTCTCTTTTAGATTTAACCTAGAATATTAGTGAAGTTTAATAATATTCAAACAACTCTTTCACAGGTCTATCAACTCTCCATCTGTGCCCTAAAATGCATGAGAAATAGAAATTTCCTCTCCAGTTTCTTCCTTTTATAAAACCAATTTTCTATTCCTCACATGATTTCATAGCAAGGGAAAGCAGATCTCGCATGGAATACATATATGAGCACTAAATACATCCTTAGTTACCCCTCAAAGTTCCACATTACCCTCCAAATATAGACTTAGTTTAAGTTGCAGAAAGATCACAACCACCGAATGCTAAGGGTAATAYATATAGATATAAAAACAATGGACTTTAAAAATTGGTCGGCAAGGATAAGGCTACCCTCATATTTGGTAATGAAGGGTCATAGGCGAGGCTTAACGGTGGAAAAAAATGGAACCAAAGAAACCTAGCCTACATTATGCAATCAGGATAGAGAACTGACAGTGAGTACAAACAATTAATAAGAGAAAAATGAAAGAGAACAGTCCTAAAAATCATATAAAAGACAAATAGGCATATGCATAATGTTCGCTAGTAACCACACCTAGTAAGCCAAGGAATCTCTCCTTGAAATTTGGCCTCTCACCAAAATATTATGACTATCRGCAGATAGATATAGACATCCAAATGCTCAAGGCTTCAACCATCTTCCTAGACTTTTTCCTATATACAAGTCATTGAACACTTTGACCAGAGAGTTAATGTCAGCATTGAGAAATAGGCCTTCCTTTACCGCAAATGGTACTTAACCTGTAGAGGCTCCATAATACTCCAGAAGATCTTCCACTCCTTGYTCCATGCCATACGGTAATAGGAGAAGTAGGGCTGGATTGATTACATTCTGTGGTCCAAGCACAGCAGGAAGGGCAGAATTTTAAAATGTACATATAGGACTGCCGATAATTGTGGTACAAAATTCGTATGGAGGTGTTACTTCACTATTCTGCATGACGCTGACTGAGAAAATCATAACCAAAAATCTTGCAGGTTCGTCCCGTGTTGTGTTCTAGACAACTGTTGATCTAAGAACATGGTTTACAATAGGTAGAGTTTAAAGTTCAAACCAGTATTGAACTGTTTTTCTTTTAAATTGTAATTGAATATATTGGTGAAAATGCATATGCCAAGTCTCACACTCACAACCTCAAAATAAACGTTATTTCTTTATGTTTATGCAGTTAATGTAGCAAAGAAGCTAACTTCCTCTCATATTTATGCCTTTCAAGAAATATATTACTATTAGCAACATCATCAGTGATGTATGAGAAAAGAGTWGTATTGCTTTCTAGTTTTCTAATGAACCAATTTTGAGATGCTTCTGTAATAAGATTAGTTAATTGTCAAATGGTTGTGGATGTTTTATTGCAATTTATTCTACTAAAAAAATTAWGTAATCATCTTCTGGCTAGAAATGACTTACCTCAGTTTGATTTTGGTTGGCTTTTCTAACCTTGTTATGCTTTAATAAAGAGAGAATGATAATTTCCAATCAAGGGATCATATGAGGTACAGGTTTGATTGCCACTACCAGAATAGTACACTAGGGAAAGAAGCAACCCTTTACCTTGTCCTACTTTTATAGATTAGGGTCAGCGTAGAATATAGCTTGCTTCTTGAAGGTAGAATGAGGYAAAAAGTCCTCTAACCAACTCCAAGCAGAGTAAAGTAGAGGCTTGGATCTTTACACTACAGGAATATATTTGCTGCTGTGTAAATTTGGCCTTTTYCCCCCTTAATTAGTAGCTATTAGTGTACTCTCTTTTTACAACTAAATTAGCACTATGCACATAAGTTGCACGTGTAGAACTTAGAAATTTTATATTTTTCTTTAAGCTTTTTAATTATTATAATTACTATAATTTTTATTTTTTATTTTTGCAGATTAGAAATGCTTCTTTTTTCACTTTTCCTTTTTTCGTATGGTATGAACTGCCCTTTTCGCAATGTAAATTTATGGTTTCAGGTTTGTTTGATTTGTGGTGYGTGTTTATTGAATAATAGTGGCTCTACATTTAACCACTAAATGTAACTACTGCATCAGCTTACATTTATTTTGCAATAACTAATTCAATTAATGGCTAGTTAATTTCCAAGGGCATATCAGGCCATTAAAACAGAACCCCATGTTTAATGTAAATCTTGTTCTTCCTCATCCAGACAATGGTATAAATAAACACAGATATAGATATAGATATGTAGTTTCCTGATCAAAAAATGCTTCTATGTATAACTAAGATTAGATCATATATTCCAGACAAAGGAACATCCAACTACCTACACAAAATGCAATGGATTCTGTAATTCGAAACATAAGACTAAGACAAAGAGAAACCAAAACTTTTACTTCAAATTGGTCAGAGAAATTTAGTTCTAATTTTGCATATTTATCCTGTTTAGTCACTGTTGCTGTAAACCTTATCTTAAATKGTATGATTTTGAAACTCCAGAACTCTTCTTTCTCCTAAACCCCAAATAAAAACCAAGCACATCTATTTTATAACAAACTTAGATGACAAAATTATATTTCTGTCTTTTAGGAATTACTGAAGAAACTAACTAATAGATTCTAAATTATCAGACTTGAGCCATCAGGCAGGGTATGGAATTTTAACCATGAGATGTTCCATGAATTATATTTCTCAAGCATTCAGGCACAAAACAAATTCAAAATCAACCAATACATTACCAAGTAGTGATACAAACTCGGTGAACTGTGCTAGCAGCAATAAGCGCAACTGCCTCAGCAAATATAACTGCAAAAGAAGAGTAAAGAAACCAAATGAGTTCAATCTTTGTCTTGAATATCCATAAAAAGTTTTTACAAAAAGTCTAAAAGAGCACTTCAAAGGAGAAATATCTTCTTTATGATATACTAGCATGTTTCTGTCTTTAAGAAATAGAAGAGGGACAAAGAACTACCAAATGACTCATCTTTTTTGGACAATAACTGCCATCCAAATTATATGAGACTCGATCACCATAAATCAAAATATTTTGAATCAAATAACAATGGAAGCATATAATTGATGAATAGTGAAGCCCCAGTATAGTTGCTTCATGTCCAGACTAAAACTACTCAGGAAACTGTACATGCAAGAAATCTTCTGCATCCTTTTCTTCCTAATAGTAGGTGTCTCCTAAAGGTTCATCCCCAAAAAATTCTTTGCTGTTTCTGACAGAAAGAAACTCAGCTGCCATTCAATCTTGATCTTCTGCAATACTGTGGAGCAAATGCTACTAATATTTAATAGCTGACAAGAACTTCCTCACAGCAGCCAGGTTTTCTTCTTGCTGCTTGACGGTGTCACAATATGTCTTCTATTGGTTCTTTCTCTTTTCCTTCAATCTTATCAAAGTACCCTCCTTAATCTCTGTAGAATAGAAATAATACTTTTGCACCCTCTTCTGAAATGTAGACTATGTTCCTGCTACCCTAGTTAATAGCTGCTAAGCCTCATCAGTCTCCCTAATTTTCACATGCTTCTCACGCACCATCCACTTGCATCTCCTTTCATGCTTGTGTAGCCTATTCTGACCTGATGAGTTTGGTGTCTGGATTCCAGCAGAGTTTTGCTCGAAAAGAAAATTGATTTTCATGTGACGCTCATTTCCTTATGAGCATAAATATTAACTTTTGATCATTTTACAGGTGAATCAACTTGAGGACATTTGAAGGTTTTATTAACGTGACAACCATTTGCAATCTAAGGTACACAAGAAGTTCAGATTCAGACAGAAGGAAATGCAGAATAGAACTGAAATAAATAGGAATATATGACAAATAAGGAAATAGGAAAATGGTACAAATATTAACTTCAGATAAAGATTATGTACTTTTATTCTTCAGATTTCATTGAGCCACTTATCAGACAGAAAGAGGTTACTAGCAACAATTGCCAAGATTAAGAAAATTCAAGCAAGGAGAAATTGCTCTCACCAGCACCCCAACCAGTCCGGACACCACATGTTTCTTGATAATTTCCAATCAACTACAAAAAAGAATGATAAATAGTAATGAGGGTAAACAAATCATAAGACAGTGAACTCATCAACAAATATGAATAGCCCAGCAAATCTATGCTAAAGGTCGTACAGGACAGTTATTATTATAAAAGGAAATTTATTTTAAAAAAAGTACTATATGATAGCTTAACCACAATATATAAAAGATTAAAAGATAAAAAATAAAGAAACTATACATGATAGCCTAACTACAAGATTTCCAYGAAGCAATTCAATGTCAGAGCACATTGTGYGTAGAATGCAAGAAGCATGGGGGGTTTTACTTGCAGCAAAGGTCTTTTCCTCTGAACAAAGGCTTTTGACAAGTTATCATATACTTCCAATATAGTGGATAACTGAGGCAAACATYTAAAATAGCTAGATTAAACCATGTCACAGGGAAAAAGCAGATGGAAAAAAGAATCATTCTGACACATAGAAGAGCATAAGATGCATCCAGACAACAYAGGTAAGCCCCCCCAAAAAAACAAAATGGTTAGCAACGGCTATTTGTTCGACAATGAAAGTTTACTGTGTGATAGCCTCAATAGCATCCCTTTTATTATTTCCCACACAGTAAACACATTATAAACACTCCTTAGGCTTACTGTTTGTTTATGGAAAATAGATGTTTCCAAACATTTTCTTATCCCACAAAAAAGAAATGTTTATGACAACTAAACATTAGCATTATCAATATTTACTTCTGTTTCAAGAGAAACTATAAATATTGTGATATCCTCAATATTTTCCGAGCGATTTAGTGCCTAAAAGTAATTAGGCTTATCTTAATCAAGGACTATGAATCATCTGCTTCTTCAATTGTCTCTAGCAGTTCCTRATTAAAGTAATTATAAATAATTCATGTTCAGATATCACCAAGTTAGCTTTAAGGGTTTGAAGTTCTAATCTATTAAGGCCAAAGCATGCTAAAATAATTCTTGGACTTCAAAAGAAAGAAGACAGTTAAGAGCCCCATTACCCTCAACTTTTCTTAATTTTGTAATTCTCTTCTTTTATTCATTTATTTTAAACTATGGCCTATAGCAGTAGTCACAATAGCAAATAGCAGAACAACACCATACTGCAACATTTCTTCCATTATTGCAAATAGATCCAAAAACCCTACAAGAACATTGACTTAGTAAAATTATAATTAGTTGTTGCTCAATCACCAAAAGGATCTACTAAAGATTATTACTGTTAAATTCATTRAACACCTTCAGAACAAAGACATTCATGGTGCCATTAGGCTTTTGTATACCCAAGGATCTAATATTAGGAGCATTATCATCATTATCGCTATTATTTCTTCTAAACCAAAATGACTAGATCTCACACACAAGTGAACGATGAGTCAAAGTTAATAGAACAGGATACAAAYTTTAGAACCAAAGAGAATTTGTACTCCAGTCAAATTTCATCTCCAAGCACATTAAACTATTTTATGGATCACGAAATATTTTTSACTTACARCCAAATTCCAACCAACACGTTATGAACGCCAGCAATTATTTAAAAAKGACCTTACTTCTACTATAAAATATTTCATCAGATTCCATGAAGAAAACAAAAGAAGCAGAGGTTTTTCTACAAGACAAACCCAACTTTTTCTTCTTCAGATTCTTGAGCAGTTGACCTTAGGCCATTGTGCCGCASATATGAGATAGAAGAAACTAGAGCAGTATAASGCAGATAAACCAATAAGGTTTTTTCTCCTCACGAGAGTTTGCCTCCAAGGACGCAAATTTGGGTTATTTATCATGCAGCCCAGAACTACTTTCATATAATTGTGAATCATGCCCAGATTTAAATATTACTCAACAAAACATCCATCAACATAAAAGAGTATAGTATTTAATAACTCTAATTTTCATATAAAAGAAAAACAAATCTACATACAATAATATACATTCTCACTGTAAGACAAACAAATGCAATCGCGTAATTTCTTACTTCCGTTATGCCAAACATGTAACATGTATTGGGCATGGATCTCTCTTACCGTTAGCAACACAAGAAATATGAGCGAACTACTGAACCCACCAAGTATGGTGAAGAGCTCTGACGATGCTAATTTTCCTCTATACATTTCTTGCATAGAGAGAATGGCTACAAAAAGAAGGAATGAGTATAGCATGGAACTCCCAGGCCCAGCCATGGATTTCAGACTGCAAAATAGGAAAAGCTCAAAAAATTAAATTGTTATAGAATTAGATGAATGAGGGACTACAAACATCGTTTCCAACAGCTAGTTTCATTCCAAGATTCACAACATTAAAGTACAGAATACAAACATATTTGTTAGAAGCCATTACAGATGCCTGATTGAATTTGACTACAAACAGCAAGACGTATTATTATGGAACAGAAAGAGAGAAGACCACACAGTATGCTCTCTTGACTTCTCATCTTAAAAGCATAGTTCCTGAAGCGATACACTATCTGAATTTATTCCAACTGGTGAAGTAAGAAGTATTAAGATGGATTTTGCCTTTTTAGAGGTTAGATAGATTTCAGTAACAAAATATCAGAATTACCCTCAATCTCTYGATAGGAAATGGCAATAAAGTGCTAATTTTTTGCATGCATTAAAYAAATTTTCATCTGAGCAATAAATAAGTAGTCATATGAATGTTAAAAATGATAGAAAATTACTTGAACTTCTTAAATTCAATTCCCTACATAAGAATTCAAGCCAAGGAGTATCTACGATTATGTGATAAGAAGAAACGGAAGAAACACATCATTTGCTCACCTAAAATAAACAATCTCACTGTGCAAGTTATTTTGCAAAAGGTCATTCTTAGAATGCTTATCATTAGAGCTAAAACCATACCTGTACTCTAGAAATACTGTCCGATTTAACAAGTATCCGAGACTAGCTTCTATACCATACACAACCTACCATATCCTTGAATATTTTCTAAAATTACTTCWGCAAAAAAGCACTACCTTTAGGTAATTGAAATTTTCAGGACAAACAAACATAATGTAAAGCATTCATCCAGGACAGAATGACCATAATAACCATTTATCCTTATGATCATCTGGTAAAAGAGGCTTTGAAGTAGTTGGGTTTGTTGAATTTCCAACTAAACTATCCTAAAAAGGGTCCTCTCATGCAGTAAACTTTTTCCATGTAGCCATCCAATCTGCACAGGAGGAAAAGGAAACCCATCCTAATTCGCACTGAATGAAGAGCCATTAGAATAAAATGAAGTTGCTAAAACAATATACGAATATCTGAAGGGTATTGACACATCCACACCTCATGTCCTTGACAACTAGGGCAGTAAGGAAATAGGATACTGAGCTATATATTTTTTCTCAAAAGTCTGCCAAGTTACTCATCAATATGATATGGTATTCACATAAAACAATGTACTATGTAGCATGTTACTTGGATCGAATAGAGAGGACGACATGAAGTAMAGGATACGTCTTCGCCGAAGGAACTTGAACTTTAACTTTTTTCAGGTAGAAAAAAGGAAGATTGTCGGGCCTTAGTATCTTAACAGGCAGAACAAATGGGCACTATGTTAAACCATAAGATAACGGCAGTTATAACAGGGCCAGCTATGTAAAAGTGAGAATGAGATAATAATAACTGGSTAAACTTTTCTTTGCCATCTGAACTTGAACTGATATCCCGCCCAAAAATCTAAACTTCACATTGTCTCAATAGCCAATGCAACTTTGGCGTTTGGTCTGCTTTTCTATATTCTCTCAATTACCATTAGTTGGGTAATGGTAGTGTTCAAACCTCTATAAATATCATCCAAAAATAAWAAATGACCTATTTACCCATTTTTGGAAAATGAGTGATGTACTCTTTTAATGCCATTTCAATGGCAAATAGGTCATTTAATATAATCTGTTTTCTAGTTGTACAGGATTTACCTCTTCCCTTTAGTCAACCCACAATAACCCAGAATGAGATGATAATATAAACCAAATTCTAAGTTGGGATTGCAAATGACATAAAGTGAAGTTGGACAGTAAAGTGGGAAATTCAACAAAGTTCAGATGGCAAAGTACGATTCATAGAAGCCTCTATTTATTGAGAAATTAACCAAACTTCAGTTCCAGAGATAACCCTAATATCAAAATAACATTCAAAGATGCAATTCAAACAATCTTGATTCTTGGCAGCGAAAGCTATTGTCAAAAGCTCATCACGTAAGTGAACGGCAAGACTGGAGATAAATCGTGGTACAAGGAAAAGGAGCACAAGTCTTATCTGCCACCAGAAGGAAGCAAATGCTCTAGGGCCTGCTTAGTTGCTGAAAATTCTTTTCAGCATCTTTAGAAAAAAGACTTTTGAAAATTTTTAGAAACTAATATAATATTCTTATTTTCCATAACATTATTAAGCAAAAGCAACCTGCAACAACCTTTTAAAGCTAAAATTAGAAGTAGAAAAGCAATCGTGAATAGCTCGAGACAACTTTTAGCTTAAAAAAAGCTGAAAGCAGATTATTTTCAGCACAAGACCCTTAGTCTTTCCATGAGCTAGGGGGAGAACTTTACATACCATGCCCTGCCCCACCCTGCCCAATATTCAGAAAAAGAAATCCTAGGTCTCAATACTCTTCCAACCTAACTGTAACAAAATAATGCAACGTATTCTACCATTATAAGTGAATAGGGTAAATGAATCCATTAAAAACMAAATGAAGCAAAATGAAACGGCCAAAATAAGAAGAAGATCAAGGTATCTATTCAATTTTTTCTTCTTCCCTCTGTGAACGCGTAGAAGGATGGAGCATAATAGATCTACTGCGGATTCAAATTTTTTCACTAAAAAATGAAAGATCTGAATCAATTCGTAAAAGAGAAGAACCCTAACACGAAATTACGAGTAAATTGCGATGCATATAAATGCATATAGAAATACAAATGAACAAGGAAAAATCGGAATGCACTACAATTACTGCTATATCGTACTAAAACTAAGTAAGTAATGATCAAAGTATAGTTACCGCCGAAATGGTCCTCGATCACGGGGCTTCGATTTCCAAGGGGTCTGTGCTGGTAGTGGAGCGGAAGAGATGGAGGCCGAGGAAAGGACTGAGGAAGAGGAAGACCGGTTTCTTTAATCTAATATAAGGGCGAATATTATTCGCAGCGCAAGAAATATGTGTATTTTGGCGTTTCGATAATGTCATCGAGTTAAGTTTTTGTCAGGTTGTTATTTAATCTTTTGTTAATTATTTTTTAACAATTTTTATTAAATTATTTTGGTTATTTTAAAATTTTTGTTAATTATGTCATTTCTTATTTTATTAATTTTGTTGCAGGTTAATAACGGAGAAGAACAATCATTGTTGGCTGATTTCAAGAACAATTTTGTTACAAATGCGACGCTTAATAATGGTGATGAATTAATGGCTAACATAAGTAAAAAATTCGTTATACATACTCTCCTCATTTTAAAATAGTGTTCATTTAGTTTTTTTTTTAAATTACTTGTCATTTTTTAAAATTAAAAACATAATAAATATATTTTTTTCTATTTTATCTCTCATTAATTAGTTTTATCCAAATCTAAGATATTGCTACCAATGTGTTGGAAATACATATTAATCAAAACATTTAAAATTACAAGAAATTAGAAGAAATGTAGGATTTTCATTTTGTTTAAAATCTTATAAGAATTATTACTTTCTTAATATGTGTAATTCTATCCAAATTGACACTTATTTTGAAAATGATGAAGTATTTATTATGGTAGAGAGTTTGCTAAAAAGAAATTTTTCGAGTTAACAATATTTGGATATGATGTGAATCTTTCGAATCTTATAGAGAACACAAATATGAAGGAGGGAACCAATGATAGGGACAAAAACAATGTCACTAACCATTTTTGTTGAGAGGACGAAGCACAGGAATGGTACTTGAAGTTTAGATGATCGGGAAGGCTGACATAACAATGAACTCGCATTTTATTGGCAGAGTCATTTGTCAACTTGTAAACTGATGCCAAACAAAAAAGTATGCTTAGGTAGATGATCAAATATCACACATAATCGAAGATGATTCTTAAATGCTCAAAAGAAAGAAGATTAGATACTCAAACTAGAAACCAGCACATTTGCAATGAGGTACAAATAGAAATATAAATTTCTATTTATTTGTTACGAAATCAACCATAGATCAATTTCCGTTTTATTTGGGAGTATTGATTACACCCCTAATTTAGTTATGAACTTCATGTTACTCCTCCTAAGCAACATGTCAAGCCCTCACCATCCCCATTTGATTAGGATGACAGTTTCCTACTTCAAATTTGTAAAATCAGAATTTCAATCAAATCATACATCAAAGTATACCATGCCTTCCAATTCTTTAAGGGATTTATTTAAAAGATTCGCAATATAATTAGGAAGACGTTTTAAATATGACACATGGGTTGGCATGCCAGTTTGATGTATCCAATTTGATATCTTTGTATTCGAGAATCAATAAATTCAACTCCTCATTGTTCATAAAATTTCAAGTCTTCTTTTTCATTTTCAATTCCTCCATAATTTTTGCAAGCACAAGTTTCACTTTTTATAGSTCTAAAAGTTCTTTTACAAAATAATCCATCCTTTTCTGGTTTATTGGTTTTGTAATGAAAAGTATAGGGTTTTGTCACCTCTCCAACTATTTCTCCATTAGGTAGGACCTTTTTGGCCCACGTGCTTATTTTTTTAGGAGGAACTGATGTAATTCGGCGTTGTCGACGTTTATATCTATCTATCATAGAARAAAATTTATGATTCATTTCAATTAAGCTTACTTCCTATAAATCTAGAAGTTCTCATATACAAGGAAATGATGCACTTCTAGAGCTAAAGATCATAGTGAACGAAGTMAGATTCAGACATATGACTTAAATGGTGAACAATGATCCAAGAGTTATCGAGAATCTGATGACACTGTTGACAATGGCACACATCTATTTCGCGAACCAATGTGTTAAGTGATGTCATGTTTACACAGAAAATCCATTGACATGTTATAGATATTTTTGTAGGTGTTGGTTATGGGCTGCACCTATAAGGCTAGCATATATAAGATGTTGTTTTTYGCAGTCGTTGGTGTCACGTGTACCAAAAAGAACTTTATCGTTGCATTTGAATTTATTAAGAATGAGAAAGAGGATAGCTACATTTAGGTGCTCCGGTGTATCAAACAGTTAGTCAACACTAATCAGTTGTCGTCAGTCATTGTTACAAATAGGAGAGTTGGCCTTAAAAAATGTTTTGAAAGTTGTATTTCTGAGAATCTCATGTCTACTATAAGACGAAAAATATCTAAGAATGCAAAAAATGAATTACACATGTAACGAAGAATAAGAAGTTTGGGACTTTATTCTCACAAGGCATATGTTGTAGGATTGTTGATTCCTGTAGTGTAACCAAGTACCTAGAATGGCCTATAAAGATATGCAGAAATGGAGACAGTTCCCGACCTTATTGGCTTACGTGATGAATACGTGGCTCACACCATTCATTATAAATTTGTCCATGCTCGAAAGGATTATGTTTTTCATTTGAAGTGTGCCACGACCGACTATATTGAAAGTGCACACTCAGTTTTGAAAGATGTGTTGCAATTTTCAGTGGGAAGTTTTGACACAATGTGAACGAAGATAGATATATTAGTAAATCAACCATTGACTCCACAAATAAATGTATTGAGCAGTCTTACGTTAGAATCTCCGTGTGCCCAGGGATCATAGGTTTTGATTTCTTTAATTTGTTAATAAAATTAACTCAAATGTGAAATAAGACAATTTTAAGAAACAACACTCTAATTGTTAAGCGYGACGATTAAATCAAAACAATACCATTACTATCCAATCATCTTTTGATATATATATATTTTATATGCTTAGAATTTTTCCTGTGCCTTCTATGCAAGATTTCAAAAATCTCTATTCATTTTACAAGACTTTTATTCAACATCACTTAAACTATGACAATGGTTGACAACTTCGACAAAAAAAATATCAACTTTCAATAGTAATGATCCTTAAAGCAAAGGTTTGTTTTCTTTTCCTTATCATTATCCAAGAAAAATAAGTCATGTGTTATATTAATGGCAACGGCTCGAGCCACCTTTGATCGCGAGGCACTGCGCTACCTATGGGTAGAACACATCGTGTTGTCCTTAATGCATGCGAAGGTACTCTTTTTGACTCCTAGCATTTGACAATTGGTGCAAAAGTTGGTTGCTCGGATGCAAAAGGAACAAAGCATCCCCTGTTATCAAAGTTAGCTTTATTTTACCAAAATATGAGTAATATTTGACTCGCAAATGTGTCATTGAATATCATTTATTTTATATTTATGAACTTATCCTACTTTAGAAAAAATCTTTTTCCATATATAATAAATTAACCTATGAATATCAATTATTGTTAATTCTTTTTATTTTTTTTCTAAATTTTGTTAAATTGTTAATTAATTTCAGTCAGATACCGAACATGTCACACATGATGCGGTGAAGAAATTGCTGGGATGGATCTTGATGTTTGTGGTTATGCTTTAAGGAGGATGCACGGACTTCCATGCACGCATACGATGTTAGTTGCTCAAATGAAGAGGAAGTCTATTCACATGTCATGGATGCATGCTTTTTATCAAAAACTGGATATTAAGTTTCTCAATGAGTTCATAGCTCATTGTGTAGGTATTCTCGGGGAGGATTTGGATAAAATGGCCAGTTGGATGGATGAGCTTAAATTCATGAACCTAGGAGTTAGGATGGAGTACATGTTTGCTATGCCTCTCGAGTACACTGATCTCGAGGAGCCATATATGCAGTGGCGCATGGGTTGATTGATGTTGCACTCAAAAAAGCGTGAGAAATCATGGAGCAGAAGTACAGACAAAGGGGAAGGTTGCTCGATCACGCAATGAAGGTCGATCAACCTGATCCAGTAGGGGTTGCATTCAATCTATTTGATCATTCATTCTAACATTTTCTCGTACCACTTCGAGATATCATGTCTCAAATGAGGGCGACCTTCCAATAGTATTTATTCGTACATCACTCGATTCTTTGATATTATTAGAGTTCGGAACTACGATTTTAGGATTAAAATCAATTTCATGTACAACAGTAGATTATGAAGTTAAATGTGCATTAGGAGATAGTTAGGGATGAAAGGATTTTTAGTCAAATTTGGCTCTCTAAAATGAGAGCCAATCAAGTGTTGGCCTTGTTTTTATTCCTATTTTGAACTTTGGCTTTAATGCAATATAACTTAGAGTCTTTTTGAAGCCATAACGCAACTTAGCCTAGCATTTCAATTTTTCAAGATACTTCACAAAATACCGTATATTCTTAACTCGTGATGCTACCTTGCTTGGTGTTCTCTTGAAGAATTGAAGAAAATAATTGAACTAAACTTAGCTAGTGTGAGTGTTTCAATCCCCACTTGCATATGGAGACACTAGTTCGACCAGCACTTACCCTTGCAAAGAGTTGACCCAATGCTCTCATGGATAATTTCGAAATGCCCATGGCTGTGCAATGGTTCTTTGCACTTTCAAGTTCAGCACCTCATTATTTGCTCTTGTCTCGTTAATCCTCAGTGTTTTCCTCCTGTGTTTCTAGAGTTCTTGTTAATCCATTGTTCTTGGTTTTAAATCAACAGTTGATCTTTTGTTCATTCTTTGTTCTTGGTATAAACCAGTATATTTTGGTTCAAACCTGCTCAGATTTTATGTTTCTCACCCATTTGATCTTCATTTTCTCTAATATTTTGTATACCTTTGAGTTCCWCGCATCCTTCATTTCAAATTTGAAATTCCCTGAACCATAAAGCTCTTTTAGCCTGCCAGAAAAACTTTTCTCCTTGCTATAGTAGGCTGCTACAAAAGCATACTTTCCTCTTTTGGGTAGAGTCCCTCATTGACTTTCCAAAACATGGAAAAGGTTATGTGCCCCTTATGTTCGAACCGCCCTAAATCTGGTGAGTCCATCGTGTCCCTCTACTACCAAACTGTAGGCAACCAGATTTCTTTTGATTCTTTACCTATTCAAGGGATTATCGTTTTAATTCCTTCTCTCCTAGCTAACATTGAAGAGCAGAAATATTCTACCCCCCTCTGCTTCTAAGCAATCTGTTATTGGGTCATCTTCAAACTCTCGAACCCTTCAAGATGAAGACTCTTTCACCAGTCATAGCCATGGGAGTTCCGCTGAAATACTTGAGAAGAAAGCTCCCTGGACTAGCTTGTTTGCAGCAACAGGTACTTGGAGAAGGCCTTAAACTCTCTACTTGTAACAAAACTGAGAAGGTAAATCTCGATGGTACTGATCTAGATGATGTACATCAAGCTTGGGGCTATAGTTTGATCGGCTACTTTGTTGATAAGTTTCGAGGCAAACAAGCTCTCTTACATGTTTGCAATTCCCGGTCAGTTCGATACAAAMCTTTGCCCACTGCAGTGATTGATTGATTTTCCAATTCAACAAAGAAACTAATAGGGAGAAAGTCCTAGCTGGAGGACCTTACTTTGTTTATGGGAATGCTCTTATGTCGAAGATCATACTTGGCTTGTTTGATTCTAGAGTAGAGGAACTATGTAATGTTCTAATTTAGATGAATTTTCCTGGTGTCTATCTTAAAATGCTGGAATGGTTGAGCTCTCAGTAAAATTGCATCCCAAGTTGTGAACYCTATTAAGACAGACAAACTCACTATCTTCAAGAGCAGAATGTCCTATGCTAAAGTACTGGTTGAGGTTGATGCGTCCAAAGACCTCGCCTAATCTGTTCACATCACAATGCCTTCCAAAATCATGTTCCAACCAGTCATTTTCAATGAGCCTAAAGTCTGCACTCMATGCAAGTTCATTGGGCATACCAACACCAATTGTAGACAATGCCTCGAGGACCCAGCTGAGCAATAACCCAGTACACCAACCCAGGGGCAATTCATGCTCATTTGCCCAAGCAAGGGCGAGCCAAGACATCGGCTAAACCTGTGCATACCTGGGAACCAAAAGATAAGTCAGCATTAGTTTAAATATCATCAGCTAAGAGTGGGACCAAGCAAAGCCAACCGATGATAGCAACCCTACGCATCATGAGGAACTCAGAAACTGTACTTACAAACATTCCAGCTGATCAAGACCCAACAGTKAACCATCTAATTGCAGAACCTAGTAGGCCTCTAGTCGCAACCAGCAGCCAACACTTAGCTGCTAATACTATTTCTACAGAAATCCCGCTCCAGCCCAACCTACCTAAGGATGGTTTCACTATAGTGATCAAGAAGAAGARGAGAATTATGMCTATTAAGTTTGTTCCTCCTCATAAGCAATTGATTGGTCTGGAAAACAACCAAGCAGCGCTACAACGACGTGAGTAGCCCCAAAAGCGCAATAAGATGGACGGACAAAAGGGTCCCCACCTTACCACATCCACATGATAATCAGCTCATGGAATATAAAGGTTTTGAACCTTCCCCTACAACAAAAAGGCATTTTGCACCACATGAAGCAASATAATACTGATATCATGTGTCCTTTGAAATCAAACTCTGCAAATATAAACTAGATATGCTTATTAGGACCAAGTTTCATACATGGCAAGAGATTGACAACTTCCACTCACATAGACTGGGAATAATTTTGATCCTATGGACTGCTACCAAAGTCATTGTYACACCTTTGGATATCTCTTCCCAAGCAGTACATTGCTCAATCATTTGTAAAGTAATTATCAATGTTTTTCTAGTAGGCTTTGTATATGGTATGCATAATATTATTGCTTGGAGATTGCTACGGGACAACCTTATACAATTCTCTATAAACAACATAAGTCCTTGGATCGTCATTGGTGATTTTAACAGCATCCTTAACCTTGAAAAAATAAGTAATGGGACAAATGTCATAGCTTATGAAATTCGTGACCTACAAGAATGCTGGCACACCGCCAGACTTTTGGATTTGCTATTAATCGGCTACACTTATACATGGATTAATAGCATTGTCTAGAGCAAAATTGACCCAGTCATGGTAAACAATCATTGGTTGCTTGCAGAATTTTATGGTCTCGCTAACTTTCTCCCTGCTGGACTTCTTTCAGACCAATCCCCGTGTGTTATTAATATGTTCTGAGAAACTAGAAGTCAACGTCGGCTATTCAAACTTTTTAACACGTGGATTGACCACCCTGAATTCCAGCAACTGATTTCCCAAAATTGGATAGGGGACATAAGAGGCTCAAAGGAATACATTCTTTACAAGAAGCTACGAAGGCTAAAAGGGCATTTAAAGATACTTAATAATCAGCATTTCAGTCACATTTCATCTCGAGAAGCTAAGGCTAAAGCTGAGCTGGAGGAAACTCAATTACTCCTTCATGATCACCCAGACAATGCTGAACTTAAACATCTTATAGCTGACCGTAGGAGGCAAGCTTTCAGATTAGGGGAAGCTGAGCAAAGTTTTACTTTCAAAAAGCCAAATACCCCCAACTTATGCAAGGAGATAGGTGCACGAAGTTCTTTCATTCGCTTTTTCAAAAGAATGCCAAAAGAAACTTCATTGCAACAATTCACAAGGCTGACAGTAGCACTATTACATCTCATGAAAAGGTTGGTAACGAGTTTGTTAACTACTTCCAAAACTTACTTGGCTCACCTAATACATGCTCATTAGTGGACGTTAGCATTCTATGCCTTGGTCCGGGCTTTAGTAGATTCCCTCAACAGTTTGATCATGGATGTCCCTAGAGAGGAGATAAAGTTACCAATTTTCAGCATTGTTAGTTTCAAGGATAGATATACTTCCGATTTCTTTAAAGCTGCTTAGGGAACCATGGGTAACGATCTTTGCAAAGCTATCTTGGACTTCTTTCATTCGGGTAAATTGCTCAAGCAACTCAATCATACTATCATTGCCTTGGTCCCTAAATCCCAACATGGCTCCACCGTCAGAGACTTTAGACTCATTGCTTGTTGCAATATACTCTACAAAGCCATCACTAAATTACTTGCTGCAAGGCTCTGCTCGGTTTTTAGTTCCATCATTGACCCAACTCAGGTTGTCTTCATTGAGGATCGCTATATGTCAAAGAATATTCACATGGTACAGGAGCTACTTATGTAATAAATAGAAAGAGAATTGCCCCCAGATGTGCCATCAAGATTGATCTTCAAAAGGCTTTCAACTTAGTGAATTGAGACTTCCTTATTTCTATACTTCAAGGACTTGGCTTCCCTCGAAGATACATATCTTGAGTCATTGAATGCATCTCCATTGTCACGTATTCAACTGGCCTTAATGGAGGCCTTGTCKGTTTCTTTAAGGGAAACAAGGGGCTTAGACAAGGTGACCATCTATCACTTTACCTTTTTGTTATTTTTCTTGAATACTTCTCAGAATGCTCAAAGCTACATCTTCCCTTAGTGACTTCAACTACCATCTTAAATGCCATTAACTCAAGATTACTCATCTTATATTTGCGGATGACCTCTTATTATTTGCTCATGGTGATACTATATCAATATGTATCCTCATGTGCTGCCTAGACAGTTTCAGTGCTGTCTCGGGTCTGAAAGCCAAATTTAGAAAATGCAGCATTTTCAGTGATGGGATACATGAACATGAAACTTCAACAGATTATGGCCCTCACCGGCATCCCTGCTGGCTCTATGCTGTTTTATTATTTGGTTATTCCACTCGTAGAATCCAAGATACTTTATGGGAGGCCCCTCTGCAAGAACTCGAATACTGTGATTCAATGAATGCTATGCTAGGTGACCCTCTTAGCCATCTTGGCTTTACATGGTCAAGCCCTGGCTCTTGTTCATTAAGTCAAGATAGYTGCAGTTACGTAGTGGATCCCATCTGATATGACCTTCTTGGTCTTTTGTTCATAGCTCCAAAACAGTCTAGACATTCTGGAGTCCACTTCCAAGCACTCAATCCAGATGAATCATATGTAGAAGAACCAGAAGTTGAAAGCCAAAATCCAAACATTCACTATGCCCCCATCATCAGCACAATTTCCCGCTATGTTGCCAACTGGAACGACCCTTTCTATCTTATGTTGGAAGAGCTGAAATAGTTAAATCAGTATTGCAAGGTGCGGAATGTTTTTGGCTCCCATCCTACCCACTCCTTCCACAGTCATTAAACAGCTCACTAGTATTTGCAGAATATTTCTTTTGGGCCTTAAAAAGCCTTTGGTATCTTGGAAAGAAGCTTGCATACCAAAATGTGAAGGTGGACTGGGATTTTGGGACCCCAAGAGCTGGAACACTACTCTCTTAGCCGAAACGTTATTGAAATTCAAGCAATGAAAGACTCCTTATGGATTCGATGGATCAATCACATCTATCTTCAAGGAATTTCTTTATGGGACTGGACAATCAAGAAAGGGGATTTTTCACTTACGAAAAATCTCTTTGCCACTACATATTTTCTCATCACGTGAGAAGGGTCAAAACAAAATGTTGCTCTTATGCTAGAGTAATGGACCAAAGGAGAAGCCATATCCACCCCTATGACTTATGAATATTTCAGGCAAACAAGGGACTCAAAAAAAATTTGGACAGCGGACATCTGGAATCCTTGCAACCAGCCGAAACATGCTTTCATCTTATGGCTGGTTTTTAAGGGCAATTGCGCACCAAGGACAAGCTATTGTATCAAACTCTGGATAATACATGTGTCTTTTGTGGAAACCAACAAGAAACGGCCAGACATCCATTCTTCCAATGAAGTTTTTCATCAGTCGTCTAAACTAACATACAGAATTGGCATATATAAGACTATTTTCTCCTTGTATCCTCATGTTTTGTTTCAATATGAGCTAGCTGCTTTGGGACCTTAGACTCTGCTCTCTTTTGGACATTATTTCACTTGGAATGCCCTGCGTAATATGTAAACTCTTTTGATCTATATACTTACACTTACAATTAAAAAAAAAAAAAAAAAAGAGTGCAAAGGCGCTCAAAAAGATCACCAATCTGATTAAAAAGTCGGGTCGAAATGATAGGCACATTCTCTTGGCAGATTCTTCAAGAAAATCTAAAGTTGAAATTGTTGGAGGAGTATTAGGTATTCTCCTTCTTGGAGGTTTGTTGTTATATGTACGGAAGGGTACACACAAAGACTACAAGTTTGAACTTTTGTTGATGATRCAAGTTTGTATTGCTTTTAGTTTATAATATAAGTCAATCATAATTGCGATAGAATTTATTGAGAGTAGTTGCATAGATTTTATAGTGAAAGTTATTTCTGAGCCTATATAGATGACTTTTGAGTTGTCATCTGGTGCAGAATCTGCTGGGAAAGATTAGTGGATTGTGAAGGCATATAGATTTGGATTATAATTTGATTTATCTTAGAATTTTAGTTGAATTTGATTTGAGTATCCTCTATATAAGCTCTTTGGATTGATACTTTGCATTAAATTACATCATTCTATTTAAATAATACCTCACCCTCATTTTTTCTCAATTGTTTTCTCCTATATATACCTCTTGCGTTTCTTTAGATTATTTAACATGGTATTAAAGAAAAGTAAAACAATGAAAAATTCCCAATTGGAAATCGTAAAATCATTCCAAAACCTTTCTTTATCTTGCCTCCACATGTCGAATTGCAATGCCTCCAACGTTTCGTGCAACATGAAAAAACAAGATTATGCTACTGAAACAGCCAAAGCAGTTGAGGAAAACAAATTGGTAGGGCTTGAAATTGTTGCTGGTGTTATTAATTGGTTGAAGTCAGCCTCTAGTCTTACATAATCCACAAACAACAATTACATAAATCATTGGAGGTTTATATAAATCTGGTAAARGAGATTTGTAGTTGAAAGTAAAACTTGCATCTATATCATATTTATTCTATCTTTTACTACTTATTTTATAAACAAAAACACAAATATTCAAAGTATACCAAGGCAGTAATTCTTCTATATTCTCTCCTTTCTCGATCAAAAGGGCAATGGTCTTTCAACGGTAGCCGCACCCTTTAACATAAACAGATAACAGCTGCATATACTTTCAAACTCTGGGATTTGGGAAAGCATAATTTGGACACTTCAAAATTGCACAATAGTTTCGCGGCTTAAGTGTGATTTGAAGAAGTAAAAATACCTTGTATATAATATTCTAGATATTGTAAATAAATTGTAACTTTTGTACATAAAACTCAAATTGCAGGGCCCTGGATCCSAAGACTATTATCCTGTGCTAAGCATGCATTTATTCCAAACGTTTTACCATGTGCTCAACATAAACGGAGAAATGACGGAGACCTATGCAATATCCTCCATTCTTGAAACCATTTGCTGTGAGAGCAGTTTATCTAGTATCATTTTAGCCTGGCACTTACTATCAGCAAAACATGATCTTCCCTCTTCAGCCGCTTTACCCAGCTGAGGAAATAGTGGAATCTTTCCAAGGAAAGGAACATCCATCTCCCTGCACATTTAGCAGCACCACCAGCGCTATTATCAAATACTTCACTGTATGCAATCCTGGGGCTTTCTCCCTTATATCTGCCCTGACTGACTGTCATATCCTTCTGCTTACCAGTTTCGTTCATTATCAGGAATTTGGATTCTGACAGCGATCGACACAAACCACTCATGTTTTCAACAACACCAAGAATCGATAGTCCGACTTTCTTGCAGAAACAAACTTCTTTTCTCGCATCAATCAGAGATACCTGTTGTGGGGTGGTAACTATGATAGCAMCATCTATTCCTGTTGTTAGGAGAAATTGCACGATTGAAATGTGTTCATCTTAGGTTCCAGGTGGAGCATCAATGACCAGAAAATCAAGATCCCCCAAGTAACATSCTTCAAAAATTGCTTGATTAGCCCATTCTTGCGGGGGCCCCTCTAAATGATAAACTCATCTGGGTTGGGAAGTATAAATCCAATTGACATGACTCCAATGTTTGACTAACATATACAGGAGACATCCAAGATTACTTCGATGAATCTCTTACCCTTCTAGATCCAGCATCTTAGGGATGCTTGGTCCACAAATATCAATATCGAGGAGACCCACTTGGAAACCCATAGCTGCTATAATGAATATGAAAGTTGTGCTGAAAATGTCCTCTTGCCAACTCCACCTTACTAGATAAAACCAGTATTTTGTGTKTCACAGTAGCCATTCGATCTACAATTATGACCAAGTCTGCAAGCAAATGCAAGAGTTATATAACATCTATCAGCATAAAGTAACAGTAAGCAAATGCAAGCTTTCCTTGGATGCTGAAAAATAGTCCGCATGGAYGTCAGCATGTAGGTAAAGTTGTACATTGAAACAAGCTACTTCAGTAGATTTGATTAGCACTAGTGGAAGTATGTATCATATACCCTTAGTGCTCATAAGAGTTCCATAGTTCTACATCATACCAAGACACAGAGCTAGCAGAAGAAGCATGAGTTGACATGTCCTCTTCTTCCCCTTATTTCCCAATGACAAAAGAATAATATATAATGATATGTTGCGCCTCTCCATTTAACTTGAACCAATATGAACCACTAGTAACCATATAYTGGAAAACATAAACTGGAATCTCAACCTATAAATAGGTTGCAATCCAACCATGCTATTTTACTGAAATAATTCACCATGGTAGATATTGCATCCAAACTGAAGGAGGAAAAAAAGAGATACTATACATGATATAGGCCATCTCATTTGATACTCTACATGGATATGCCGTTCCAATGAATGTTACTACAAGATGTGGACAACAAAAGGGTTAGCAGAAGAATGTGCAAACTTATTTTAAGATACAAGACAAAAAGTTAATGAAAAAGAAGAATCAGAATGGAGAATGAAGAATCAGTCRAGAACTATATCAAAGYAGCCTCTCAATCCTTTTTAAATCTATCGGTGCAATGTCTCAAAAACACCATGTGCTATCATAGAACAAAGAAAGAAAAATAACTCTATCCCGAAATAATTTATCAAAAGAATGTATTAAAAAACAAAGCCACTATATTCAAGTTTAATTATTTACCCTGATAGGTGGAAGTCCAAGGGCAACATCAATGGAAATTATATCTTTGTACGCATTATTGTTACACAGGAGAGAGCGCTAAGATTTCCTCTGGAGGTCAATTTGGAAAGCCTCCATGCCAGGGGGGAAATGGTGTTTTTTTGTCTTTTTGCTTGGTGCGCTAGCTGGAACACTATTTTGACACGAGATAACCTAAGGAAGAGGGAAAATATTTATTTAAGTTAGTGCGTTATGTGTACAGAGAGTAGCATAGATCCAGGGCATCTCCTTGTTCATTGTAAAGCTGTATATGAGTATTGGTGCTTTTCCCTTTAAGCATCTTTAATTTTCAGTAGCTGCATTTGTCTTAGATACCTCAGTTTTAAGCAGGATAGCTTGACGCTTAAGGGTTCTAGGAATTCCCTTTCAAACTTTCTCGAATCACCCTAATGTAACAGAACTTGGCTAGCTTGTTACCCAATGCCTTACGAGAATACCTTATATTATTAAGCAGTCCTGGCTACTTGGGCTGATAAAGGAAGGAAGACGCTCAAGACTTTGGCATTTTTTTGGGTGCTATGTAATAAGAGGAATAGGGAAGCATCTGAAGGCTTTCTTTCTCCTGTAGCCTATTGAAAATCGGAAGATTATGAGCTGCATTTTGTTTAATATCTTTTAAGATTATGAGCTAATGGATATTTTGGGTTCTTTTTTGTATAGTTCTTACATATGGAGCCTACCCCTTTTTGAATGAGACATTCATTATTTATTCAAAAGTAAAATAAAAAACATCAGCTAATTCTTAAGTTTATGCAAACAACTGACACCATCTCAACTTCTAGAGTTTGCATTATAAAGGTGGTAAGTACCCAGCAAAAAGTTGTTAGGAAAGTTGTGCATGGTTGAATGACTTGGTTCAACTAGCTGCTTTAACTTATCCATTTAGAAATATGTAGTAAATTTTAGAGGGAAGCTTGGCTTTTAATCAAGAATATAATTGTTCAACATTCTTGTTGCGCTCTCTCTCTCTSCCCTTCCCCCTCCTTCCCCCTCTCCCTCCCTCCCCCTAATCTGTATATGGATGTATAATTGAAGCTGGTATCTAATTGCAATTACATCGGATAGCAGGAATTGTCTAACCCAGCTTTTTAAGCATGATTTGATCATAGTCTGGCTCCAGCTCAATYGAGGTTTGACAAGAACTTGAGAAATTCGCCTGATTCTCAGCGAGCTCTGCGCTTACAGCTAATAATCAAGCTTTTACAGCTCCAACCAGCCGTAACCAGACAACTCAAATATTTTGAATAGATTGTAATGTAACTGATAATGGAAAGAGAAGGCTGTCTGGTGGTTGAGGTGGAGACAATAAATGGCTGAAGAACTCAAAAAATAAATACATAAAATAGAGTTCCAGTCTCCTCCTAATTTCATCCTTTTTAAGTTTTTATTTGGACAAAGTTTCAGTCTCTTTACTACTTTCAAGGTGCATTGATTAGAAAACCAATTCAAGTTATCTAACTCAATGGTAAAGTTTCTCTAAGAGCTATATTTRTCATGAGTTGCAAACTTAAYCAGAGAAATGCTGACTTGATATTCTAACGAACTAATCGCAAAACTAACCAAAAGTTGGGGCAAGAACTTGGCTTTGAGGATAAAAAATGTACCTTCCCAATTCGGCAATTAAGATAGTTTCCCCAAAGTAAAGAAATTGAAGTATAGAAAACAAAATCACTTAAGAAACATAATTTCTCAAAGTAAATAAACAYGATTAATTCAGAAAATAAATTCTCCCAAAATTGGTACCTACCAATTTAAACATCAGCTAATAACTAATGAAAGCATTCTATAACAAATAAGAATTATACAGAATTGACCTCATTCRAGAAAAAAGCTAATCTTGAATTTCAATAAGAAATAAATAAGTAATACAAAACAGAGCAGCAAACCTGGCTCGGGGCCTTTAGGAGCAGTAGCACACGCCTAGTGTTAAGGAGGACCGTTCTCCCTTATGCTCTCCACTTTGACAGTGTTTCAACCTCTGCCCATTCACTTAAAATGTGCTTCCACTCTTTTCACCATTCATTTCCACTGCTCTATAAGAATATACTTTGATGACGTCAAAAGGTCCTGACCATCTAGACTTCAATCTTCCAMGAAAGAGTTTGTGCCTAAAATTTACCAGTAATAGTTCCTGACCTTCCTCGAATTCTCTTCTGAAAATTTTGAGTTCGTGGACAATCTGAAACCATACCCCAAAAAAAAAAAAAAAAAAAAAAGGAAAAAAATCAAAAAGAAAGGTTCTACAAAAATCAAAGAAATTATTGCTGAGCAATTCAAAACCAGTGAAAATCACATATATTCATTGGCATCCTCTGGAACATGGTTGTAACCCCTCCTTTCCATTCTCTACTTCCTCTTCTTCTGCTTCCTCTTCCTTGTAATATTGAATTAGCTTACAAAATTCTTTAGACTTTGGCTGCAGCTGCAAAATGCAGAAGGATGAATCAAGTCCTCCTTGACTCTTTTTATAGGTCCAGAATGCAATTTATTTTAGACCTCCATCTGAACTGCTAATGTACTAAAACCAACTGGTCCATTTATCAGTTGATAAAATCCTCTCTCAATGGAAATCAAGGCAAAAGAAACAATATAGAGAGGAAAAGAAAAAAGAAAAAAGAAAAGAAGCAAAATGCTAAACTGAAGTAGAGCTCTTGATTCATTTCTACTCGAGTTCAGAAACATGAAAATAAAGAGTTGGCAAGCCAAAAGAAAGCTGGTGGGAGATTAATCCATCTGCAAAAAGTTACTGTTCTGAATTTTCTCTCTCCATGAGTGACAAAGCCACCAGCCCCACCACTGTCATGTCCACCGAGGAGGCTGACCAGATCCAGCAGAGCACTAAGAAATACAAATGCTATCTTAACGGTGAGGTGCAGACTGAACACCCGAGCACGACGACGACGTTCCTCTTCATATCAGAACAGAAAGTTAATGATGGAGCACATGATTCAGCAACTTCCCAAAAGGCCCCTACCCCTAAATCCTTCTCTGGTACCTACTCTTCGTGAAGCACCATCTCTAACTCCAATTTACACTGGAGCCGGTGAGGATGATCCAAATTTGATAACCTCAATTCAATACAATAGAAAGAAGGTTCTGACATGGGCATGTAAKATGAATGCCCCTGGCCTAGCAAGCTGATCCCAGAAAAGGAATGCTGCATCCTCTGGCAGCCTTGGAGGTAGGCACTGATAATCAAAGTCCTGGGCCGCAATGTTACATACATAGTGCTGCTACAAAGACTCAGTAATCTATGGAAGGACATGGAGGGAGGGTATTATCTAACCCAGTTTCGATTGAAGAAAGACTATACCCATGTCCTCTGCAATGGTCCCTGTGATGGTCCCCAGCAGGTGATCTATGGAAGCGTAAGTTAATTTTGTACATCATTCTTAAATATTCCAAATCAGTGGTGTCAACTGCATTTTTATGTTTCCAGTCTTATTCTCTGTCAATGAGTTATCTCATATGTCATTATTCATCATGTAGGATATCATCTACCAAAAACTAAACACATAACTAATTGTAGGATGTCATAGTTCTCAGCCTGTATACATTGAGGTTCCAGAAAAGGATTTGTTAGACCTGAGATGCCACTTGCAGGGGCAATGAGCATTAACTTTTGGTAATAACATGCTCGTATTTTTTGTATTGTTTTCAAAATTCAACCATCATACTCTAAAATGATAAGAAGCCAGAAGGATTAGCTTCACTGTTCGCTAGGGTGAAGAGTAACATCTAAGAAGGTCACTTCAGCCTCAGTTTAGTCAGCTCAAAGGACCAGAAAAGCAGACAGTTTGCACCTAATGTCTTAAATAAAAGAACAAAACGAACATAAAAACACAAGAGCAGAAAGGCAGCATACTCTGCATCTCATGTTAAGATGAAYGAACAAGGCAACATATAACATCATATAACTCAGTATGGACAAAGAAAAGAAACCTGGTAAATTTGATAAAAGTCTTCCTGCTTCATTATGGCCTTCAGCAATTTTCAGTCTAACTTGAGGTCCTCATACTCAGAACATGTAACATAACAACTAAGTTGCTAACATTCAGAAAATTCCATGCAACTAAATAGATTCAGCGCTGCAAGATTAAAATTCAGTACATCAAATTGAAGAAAAGTCACATTCTAAATGTGTCAAATCTAACCACAGGAAAACGAAATACGATCTGTTCTAATTCTCTTAAAATACTTCAGAAAGCATAAAGTAAAAACCTGAAGCAATGCATTCTACAAAACAACTAACTGGACAAACACACAAAAAGCAAAACTTGGCCAGAGGCCATAGAATGAGAAAGACCATTCCAGAAAATCAGATTTCCAGATCTCCAACTTACTTCCAAGGCTCAGATTATTATTCTTATATCTATGTCAACAGTCAGAATATTACAATAATAATATTCCTTAGAAATTTCAGAAAAAGATACGGGTTTTCTCTTGTTCCTTGTTGTCTTTCTGTGGGCCAATCAATGTGTTTACAACAATTTGACTAACCACGAACCAGCAAAGTACGTTTCAAATGTTACTATATTAAGACTGCAATAGAAGATTACATAAGAGAATATARAGCTACCAAAAGCCAAGTCCTAAAACTAATTCTCAAATGTTAAATAGGATAGAGTGACGCTAGAAATGAACTTCAAACCTAAAAACAATTCGAATTTTAGTTATCTACATAAAATATTAAGCACAGAAATAGTGAAAGCAAAACACAGAAAATCCATAGACAAACATGCCAGTTTATCTGGGTTTCATGAACGGCCTAAAACAGAGTGAGTTGTGCAGAAAGAGTAGTGGCTTCTGTTTGAAGTGTCTAAACTTTTCTAGCAAATTGAAATATATAACGGGCCTTACTCTTCTTTAGTCGAGCAGCAGCCTGACGATTTGCCAAAATCCTGCAGATTTCTACAAGAATAGGATGATTTGGAAACCATAAAGCCATCTATATACCATAAAGACATATATGCAAACTTGCATTAATGATTTATTTAGTTCCACATTTAATTTACTTCTCTTCTCTCATTTTAATTTCACAAGTTCAACATAAATAAACCACGCCAACCTCTTCACAAGCAAAAGGCTCATTCAAAGGTTCACAACCTCTTCCAATTACAATGGATTAAAAAGTATGGATTAATAAACTAGCCTGTTTTTGGACATATTGGAGTTGAATGCTGACTGATAGGATTAATAAAACTTTGAAATCAAGTCATGAAGTTTAATAGTTGATTATTATGGTATTGTGGTTTGCCAAATGCAAATATGTTACTAAAAGACATTGGTTGGACACTCAAACACCATTATGTTACTAAAAGAGACTCAAATCACTACTCACAATTCTCATGCCTTTCAACATTTCTCTCGCCGCTTACATATAGAATCTAGACATTTCTCTCGCCGCTTACATATAGAATCTAGCCTAAATAACTTGCTGACTGACTCACAGTTGGTTAGACTTATGCTGACTAGTATGAGTTCTTGCGCAGAATAGGTAGACCTAATTGGTGGCATATCACTGTGGTATTATATGGCATATGTAAAGGGCGAGAAAACTAATGAACTAGAAAGAGTGAGTCATCTGTGGACTCTCTGAAAGTGAAGAAGATGAGGAAGTGTCCAACTATTGAAAGGAAAATGATAAAATAGCAAGGAGGGATGCAAACCAATTACAATCTATCACCTTTAATCCTTACTATCATCTTGGAGTCAGCGTATCCAGGCTAAAAGTCCTGCTCACCTCAAAAGGTAACATGTTTGGTCCCCAAACCAGCGTAGAAACCCACCATGTTCCTTATGCATTGCTGTCCTTACAAGGCTAATGATAACAAATACTGAATCCTCTACATTCATATCATATATGCTAGCTCGCTACAAAAYATATGAAACYTTGTATCCATCTTTGGAAGTTTTACCTACAAAAATGGGTGTGACTGAAAAGAGCTTTATTTAGTCATGGAAGAACTTCAAACCAAGAGTCAAAAATAAAAATAAAAATAAAAAAGCAGCCCTACTACACATGTTTAAACCCAGAGGGCAGCACTCCACATATCATTGAAGTGACAAGAAAAAAAAAAAATTTTCAAATCCCTGATATTCATTATCCCCAGAATCTAAATCTAATGGTCTGTCAATCCAATAGAACATGCATGTGAATAATCACCAAGTATATGCCAAACAACCACATAAAGTCATCAAGAGCATCAGACCTTACATCTCCTGTGTCTTTCAGCCTTCCAATGTGTTTCAGATGCCTTCTAAGTGTATAACTCACAGTAAGTCCACTGCCTAAACCATCTAATAATTACTAAAGCTAATTCACTACACTGATTAGAATTTCAATTCTTGGAGGTTTCAAATTCCTTACAGAAACACACTTCCATCAATTACTTTGCTCAGCCATTCTTTGGTTGTCTTACATAGAGCAGATCTTTTCGTTTCTCTTTTTCTTGGGGTGAACTTTGTGTGATTCCATGAAATTATTACTCAGAATCAAAATTAGACTACAAAAATTGAAAAATCCTTGCATCCTATTCACAAGTTTTGACAAGCCTCAGTGCTGATCTTTGTTATTCTCAAAATGGGTTCAAATATGCATGGAAAATGTTGCTTACTTCGGATACCACAAGACTAGGTCACACATCAGTAACTAACTAAAGGATCATTTTTGAAATATATGATTTCCAGGCAAGTCATATAGTGAGATTAACATAGTCATAAGTAAAACATGGGATACTGCTAAAAGGCATCAAATGAATAATTTAATTATGATTAATAAGCAGGCTGATACCCAAGAAGACAGCTTGAAGCCAGATGTTAGACATTTCTTAAATCATTTAATATTAATTCCTACAGCTAGAACAAAAATCATCAATTTACTCAGGAACTTTAGATATCTTCAACATCTAATTACATAAATGCGAATTAATAGTAGCTTCAATTATTGTTTTCTTCGGTAATTCAAAATTGAGAGTGAGAGGTAAATGAGTTTCTGTTCTTCAATAAAGTAGTTCTTGTAAAACAAAAAACGGCAGTAAAACTTTAGCAAAAAATGTAAAGCTAAACAGMAATTGATGTTGATCACAGTTCACAGGAACCGATAAAATTTTCATAAACTTTTGAAAATTACATCCAAAATCAAAACATTTACAAAGACAATGATAGAAGAGCTCAAAACCCGAGTTAGATAACTTCAGCATTGAAATTAAAATCTCTCATCTCTGCGAGAAATTTAAGAACCCTGAGACGAACTAGCAAAAGGGACATAAATAAAACGAGAGCAAATCACTTTCTTGAAGAATTCTTTTTGCCACTGATATTTCAAAATGTTTTCCAAGTGTGAACTTAGGAGGAGGCGGCGAGACCCCTTTAAATATTTTATATGTGAAGGAGAAAAACAAGAAAAAAAAAAAAAAAAAAAGTAAGTTACATTTACCTTGTTTGGTCGTACCAGTCTTCTCTCATCTAAAACGAAACTCAAGGTAAATTTTCGTCTTTCTTTATAAAATTTATACAGAGGGGCGTCATATGTTTGAGACGGTCTAACATTCGCTATTTATGCTTAATTTTGTTAAAGAAAATTAATTTGTCCCTTATAGAGTGCATAGATAGATTAAGGAATTTCTTCTTTTGCTGAAAGAGGAATCTTATATAATAAAAAAGAGAACAAATTAAACGTATAAGTGATTCAATACAAATGTGGTTATATGACTTTACCTTGGCATTCTCAAACTAAATCAACTACTAAAAATGATTTGATTAATTCTTATAGCTTCATTCATAATTTTTTCAAGATAATTTTCAGGTGTACGCGTAATAAGAAGAAGGAAAAAATTTCTTCATGAAATATCTTAGAATTTTCATCATCCCACATACAATTGAATGCTTTGCTGAGATATATACTTTCTAGTGACATAAATATGTCGATTTTTGTTATGAGTGAGGTTGGAACTTCACCCAATCTTTAGGTGAGGTAGAAGACTAGAATTCTGGTAACAGCAGTGGAGGCACAAATTTCCAAATTTCATTTGTATTGGCAATCTATGATGGCATGAAGAGTGGTTTCATCAGATCTATTACATCTATTGCAAGTGAGAGGGTAATACATTTCTCTCGAAAAGGAGATGCTCAGATTCAATCAATTATATGCCACAAGCAAAGAGTAGTTGAATGACAAACCGGGCTTTGAATCTCTGAATTCTAGCCCGTGGCTAGTTATCGTCATCTGTGTTCCTTAGTATTGCCAAAATAACTGGCTTTGAAAAAAAAAGTCCTAAATGCTGTCAGCTTCGTACATATTTTATATGAATATCCAGATTTACTAAGTGTTCTCAATCATTTGAATGAAATGAGTCTCCTGTTGTAACCATTCTTTGATTACTTTTTAACATACCTATTTATTATTTTATTTACTATAAAATGTTGATTTTGAATTAGTTTTTTCTATTTCTTGAAATTTGAATTGTGAAAATCTTTTATTGTCTTGTTTTAATGGATGAAAATTTATTGAAATTAAATTCACGAGGTGTTGGGGGTGTCTTCTGTTTTACTTGATTGTGCATTGCCAATAACTACTTCAATATCTTAAGTTGCCTAGTAACTGGGGAACATTCATCACAAAATGTCAATTTCCACATCAAAAAGCAATATAAGGTAAGAGTATGCATAGAAACTCTTATTTTTATAATTTAGACCTAGTAACCTAGAACCTTCATCACAAAATGTCTGTTTTCACGTCAAAAAATTCTTGTGATATCATTGAGTAAAGTTGTGCACATTTGCTRAAGAATAGAATGAGTTGTTTAGAATGCTGTAGTATTGATAACGTAGCATTGCTTTCGAAACCTCTGTTTCCAGCCTTGTTTCAATAGCTTCTTATCATTACTAATGTTGTGGAGTTCAAAGTTTTTCTAGATAAAGACTTATGAACAACTTTTGAATCATATTAATCTTTTACGTTGAGTTGTGATAGCTCGTATACTTGATATGTAATCAATCATGGTTCATTACCATACACTTAACCAAAGTGATTTGCATACTTAGTAATTTTTTTATGTCCTTGTTGTTGGGTAAATTTGTTGTTTGATTTTATTGCATACATTTTGTGGGTGGAAAGCCTTTGTTGTTATCCTTTTCCTTTTGGTGGTGTTGAAGAGGGTGAAAACCTACTAATCTTATGGGTCAATATTGTATTAATTCCACCATCTTTTAATTGTGCTAGTAATATTTTATTATCACTTTATCCTAAATATTATTGTAAATCCAATATAGTAACCTTATGAGTATAAAAGTATTAGTTTGTAAAATTTCATGAGTTTCTATTGCATCAAAAGATATTATTTGGTAGGAGTACGGAATTGAGATTATATCAACAGGTAATTTGAGGATGAAGGAAAGTCAAAGTAAACATCAAAGTCAACTAAGATGTTGTAAGATTGTCTGCAATGCTGGTCGTTGAGTTGAAGAGAGATACTGACGGGAAAAAGAAAAGCATGAATCAATGAGATATTGCCATGTGGATTACACYAGCAAAGAATAAAGCAAAAAGCAACTAGTTAGTGAAAACCAATGAAACTTTGACAAGTGGAAAGTTAGCCAAAAAGAGAGTTTTCATATACAAAAGAAGAAAGGGAGTTTTGGGAATGGTTCATTCGGTTATTGCCAAAAAGCAGCAAGAAGGGCAATAAAACAATGAGAACAAGAGCAGAGAAGTCGAGCAAAAAGCAGAAAGGGTTGTTGGTAAAAAGGAAACAAGAAGACATCAAGGACATTCACTTAAGGGCCAAGCTTCTTCTTTAGAACTTATTTCTTTGTATCTTTATTTTAACTTCTTCAAATGATGAACATTAAATTTTTTATTTGTATTATCTTTAAGAACATTAAATAAATTTAGTTGATGTTATTATTAAACCTTTGTATTTAATGTGTTAAGGAATGTATTTGCAAAGTTGTACTTGTCTGCATGCTTCATTCAATGCTATTTAATATTGTACGTTTACTATTGACTTATCATCTTTGGTGAATGTTTGAGYTGTTTAAGGGTTGAAAAACCTTAGAGTAGTGAACATATGACATGAATATGAGTTTTAAGATTTCTCATTTATGAACACTTAGGAATATAGGTTTGGCTTATAAAATCTTAGAGACTTTGGCTTAATTGGGTTCCTAATTTAGAAGAGCCTGGAAGGGCAGTTATCTTAACAAAACCAGAACAACGACCAATAGATTGAAAGGTTACRTTCACATTATGTCTTGGTTTGTATTTGTACAAAACACTTTGCTATAACTGAGATGTTGCAGTAGGAATGATGCATCACCGWTGTCCTATTTCTTAACCATTAATACTTAGTGGATTCATTAACCTTACCTTTAAACCCTTAGTCATCATTTGTGTGTTGTTGTCATTTTAATTAGTATCTTGAACCATTAGAGTAATTTAAATTGATTTATTTTATTTAGTGACACAACAACAAATTCACAATTTGAATTTTATTAACATTTTTGTAATACCAATCTTAACATCCAATCCTTGTGGGAATAATATCTTACTMACATTTTATTACTAGTAGATCGCATATACTTGCGCTTTGTAATCAATTACTAATTGCGATTTTATCTATCATAAATCCTGCCAATAACGTTTTGAAGAATTAAAATACTTAGTAACATTTTCCTTGCCTTGACGTATTTTTTCAGGTTTTAGTATCAACTCATACACCTAGGAATGATCTTCCAAGTCATATTACATTTGATTGACATAGTCCCAAAGCTTCTTAGCCGTGTGATAGCACATGCAGTTGCAGCTGATATCTTCCTCCATTGAATTCACCAACCAAGTCATCAGCATAGAGTTCTCGGCATCCCAAGTTGAATAAGTCGGACCCTGTGCTGCGGGCTCCTTCTTCTCTTTTGTTAAATAGCCCTTTTTGCTCCTACCACAAATGCGAATACACACCAACTGAGACCATMGCATAAAGTTTTCTCTATTTAGTCTGATGGTAGTAATCTGGATGGAGTGGGATTCTGAAATGAGGGCTTGGGTTCCATTGGTTTTAGGTCGATTTATAGAAATGTTTGTGGACTTGAATCTACGTCAAACACTGTGGGTAGTAGATGAGTTTAGGCGGAAGCAGATTTGTAGAACAACTATATCTTTTTTCCTGGGAGAGATAACAAGAGCTCTGATACAATGTTAGAGTTTTGAGGAAAAAATATATTATTCAATTTTTGTGTATATGTTTTGTAAACACTCTACACTTAAATAGGAATACAAGAAAGCTATTTTAGGGAACTAATAGCTGTACAAATAAATCAACTAATTATAATTAATTTCCTGATTTCTATCTTTGACTTAATCTTATCTATTTATACTTCCAAATCTCCCATTATATGGTTTAGTTACCAAATATTTTCCAATAGAGTTTGATTGTTATACCAAATAGATTCCTTAAGATGATAAAGCCAAGGTGGTCAAACCATGCTTAAAGCATATGAAAATGGACATTTGTTCTATGTAGTTTTGGATTTGCATCACAATTGAGAAAGAATAGGATGTCTCCGATGGAGATGTTGAATTGTGGTTAGAGGGAAATATTGTTGCCATTGTAAGTTTACACCAAACTCTGTCTATTCTTTTGTTGATATTTGCCCTTTATTCCAACTTTGACTTTTTGTTGAACTTTAAACAAAAAAATTCCKGCCAACTKTTAGTTTAGATTCCAAAGAACTCTACTAAATTCAAATTCTATTTTCTTCCTAACTGAATTTTAGCTTTGTTAGCTTCAAGTGTAGTTAATTCTTCCTTTCATTAAACTCTATTATGATTTCCTATCATCATCTGACTGAGCTTACTTCTCCAAGACTAAAACCCTTCCAAATGCTCTTCAAGTTTGATTAAATTCTTACCTTCAACATCCTCCCAATGCATGAGAGATTGTGGCAATGTTTTAGCATGTATGTAGTCCATTTTTGGTGATGTTTCAGCTAAGAATTACAGCTGCCGTTCCATTGTGTGTGCTGTTYGATTTCTATGGTACTTTATCTAAGAATTTGGCATTTGTCCATGGTGTGTTGTCCAATTTTTTKAAGTTYTTAGCTAAGATTAAGGCAACTGTCTTACATAGGTGTCAAGTGATTTTCCATCAAAAGTTCAAATTGGAATTGAACTCTCCATGTGCAAGACATCGACATTATTTTCTCTTCATCTCATTTTCCTATTTCTTCCTCAAACTTCAGCTTAGTATTCTCCGCCATAACTCCTATAAAATTCTGACCTAAACTCACCTTTATTTTCACTTCACTTGACCAAAATTTTCTCTTCTCCTTAAATTAAAATTTAGCTTATACTCCTAAACAGTCGAAACTTTCCTCTCTTCAAATCAACTTTTAACCGATCATTCACTTCATCCTCTATGCSCTTTCATAGCTTGCCTATTTCCTTSTTGCAAATCACAAGTTAGTAACCTTTTGAAAGAAAGTTGAGTATAACATGTTAAGGATGAAAGGTGAATTAGTATAGATTGTACATATGATGCATATGCGTGTTTATTTTCAGTCAAAGAAAAACTAGAGTAATGGATGGGCATTGTATAGATCTTCTAAGAGGATGCTAATGGTGTTAATATGATGTGAACAAAGAGTTATAAATTATACTCGATGGTGTTTTAGAATAGAATAAGCTAAGATGATGTGTAGATTGGTATGAAACAAACCTAGTAGTATGATTTGATCAGTTTTCAATGTTGTTTGTGTCTTCATTTTTGATTAGTAAAATGCCTTTTAATGTCATATAAATTAAGGATTAGAAACCTGAATCTATTTGAAGTATAATGACATAAAGTGTTTCATTTAGGACTTCATAAAACTCAAGGCATGACAATTAGGGTTCACACTAAAATCGTCATAGAAACTCTATTACTAAGTGAAATTTTGATTGCAATATGTAGCTGGAAAGCCATGTATCATGGGAACAATTAGTCAAACGTTCACTCAATATGAGCTCATAGAACTCAAGGTATGGGTTAATCTTAAGATGGGTACAATCTGGCCGATTGAGCATGAAATTCATATTTCCCTTAAAACTGGTATTTATCTGGATCTTTTTAAGCTTAGATATTTACATGGTTATAATCCTTAGTGTGTTAGGAATATTTTGATGCAAAATTCATTAAGAAGCTCGAAGTATTAAGAGAGCAATACTCTAAAACACTATAGGTTGTCGATTTTAGTAAAACTGGTTTCAAATCACCATTTTACTTTAGAATTTTGTGACCAAATGAATTGTGTGAGATGGAGCATTAATGTACTCATAAGAAAAAAAGAAGAAGMGAAAATAAGGGGGAAGAAAATTTCGATTATTGTGAGATGGAGCATGACATGCACTCACATGTGAAAAAAATAATAGGATATTCCTATGCTTTGTGTGTTAGCATGATGGACAAATATAGTATTTAGAAAAAGAGATGGGAGACGTGTTGAATGAAATAGTTAGTGAATGGGAGAATTTTTCATGATTATCATACTTTTCACCTTATTTGCATAAGCTCTATTTTTTTTTTTTTTTTGACATCGATCTTTCATTTGATACTCCAATCCCTTGACTTAACATTACAAGCTAAATAGTCCTACCAAATTTTAGTTGATTTGCATTACTTTGATTAGTGGAGACTTGTACAAAGAGTAAGCCTTTGGGATGATTGAGTTATTGCTTTGTCCATAAATATTAGTCAATGAATTTTTTTTTTTTTTGCCTCTCATGATATCTAGAGTGGCTTTTACTTACACACTTTCTATATGCTTCGATGGATGTCAAATGCGAGTTACTTGTACCTCTATGATGTGTGGATTGGATTGTCGTATGTTGATGTTGATGATTAGTAGGATATTGTGGTTTCTTGTTTTTTACTTTGTTTTTGTGTCTTGTCGTGTGGTCTTCTTCATTTTAAGTTTCTTAASGACAAGCAACCATGTTAGTCCGGGGTAGTTTTATACATCGTTTTCATATTTATATACATCAGAGTTTTCGAGGATGAAATTGGTAGAAATATAGATATAAATGTTGTTTAAAAGGTAAATATATCACAACTCTCCCATTTTTACCTTGTAGGTATTAAAATGATTATTTTAGGGACCAATAATGTAAATATAAGTCTCAAATATATCYAGAGACAAGGATGGTGGAAAGGAAAGCTCAAATAGGTCCTTTTTTTGGCTTAAAATGATGCCTGATCGTGAGCTACAGTTCCAAAAATTAAAAACAGAGGCAAAATAGTGCGAGGAGAGTTCAAAATAGYGTTGATTTTTCGAACCAACACCGGCTCAAATCGGTGCCAGCTGAGGCCAAAACAGTGTCGGTTCGGGGCTAAGTTAGGTTGTATTCGATTTAATGCTTTTTGGTCCCTCTTAAGAGTTTTTTGAAGCTATGAATACACAAGTTTTGGCCATAGTTTAGGAATAAACCTACCATACTTTGGAAACACATTGGAACACTTAGAAGAAGCTCTTTGAAAGGAAAAAAAGATCAAACTTATTATGTCTTCGTGATGTTTTTCTATCTCTGTCTTCAATTCCTTATTGTTTTTATTTGAATCATTATGAACTAAGTCTTTTGTTCTAAGACATAACCTCTTTGGATGCTATGTTATTAAATTAGGCGTTTTTCATATTTGATATATCTGTYGTTGAAGCTTTCTTATTGTTCTTAATGTTCAATTGTATGACTGACCATTTTTCAATTATTTYGAACATTGCTTAAGGCAATTAAAGATAACATTTTACCAATTATGTCAAATAACTTGTGCCCTGAATTACATGTTAAATAGAATTATATTTACATGATTTRTGCAATCTTTGTKGACCATAAGCTTAGTGCTTTTMTTTTTAGATTAAATTGAGCATAGATATGTAGCTCAATTACTTAAAGAAATTGGTTGTTTGTATCTTGAAAAAGTATAGTCAATATTCATGGGTCTGATTGGTGAATGATTGAATTTTTTTATTTGGAAACGTCGGTTAGATAACATAGTTGAAGAATTGGTGAACTCATTGTCTTAGATTTTTTATCCATTGATTTTCCTTCTAAATTATTTAATCATCTAGGGTTAATTATGATCTTATTAAATTCCCATCTCAATTATTTGGTTGGCTAAATAAAGCTTATGACTACAAATGGATGATAATCTGGATTTATTTCCTTGTGGTTTTGATATTATTTATTGAGCAATACAACCTAGTTACTTGCTAGGATTTCCCGTATAAGTGTGTACATTATATCTCTCAAAATCAGCATTCTTCCTGARGTAAAATTTAATTCAACCTCACTACTCCCTAGAGCTTGAATGGTATGTGAATAACCAAGTATSAAWGTCTTAGATTCTTCATAAGGAGTATACTTCTGAAYCAATTCTTGTCATAACAAATGCACATATTAGCACTAGAATGTTCCACCAWCMATTAAAATTTTCAACCATAAAAATGTCTGTGAACATAGTTACAAATGGCTTTCGGTAACATTTACTTTAAGTTGAGGATCACGTTTTTGGAGTCGACAAACTAGAGCTATGTGCCCACTCTTGCCACAGACATAACGAACACTTGATTTTGCATCAATAGAATGATGAACATGACTTTTGTTCTTCTTATTGAGACTTCATCTCTTGTTCATCTTCTCAATTTGCTTCTTTGGTTTCAAATATTCATTTCTTGAATTATTAGGCACACTATCAGAAGTGACAAGGTTTACCTTAGAGGAGTTCCCATTTGTATCTTGTGTGACTTTAGCATCTTATCCTCTTCCCTCATTCTCAACTCCAATGCTGGTAATCAAATCTTCTCATGTGATCTCTTTTGTTCGTGTCAAAGAGTTTGTTGAAACTCATTCCAAGAATATGGCAATTTTTGTATAATTCTTAGCATGATCAGGTTGTCATCAAATTTCACTCCTTCTAATCTAATTTCATGTGCTATCATCTAAAAGTCTTGAACTTGATCAATCAATGATTTTTCATCAACAATTTGGTAGCAGAAAAATCGACTGGCATCATACTTTCTTATGCCAACTTGCTTTATGTCATACTTAAGTTGCAAAGCCTTCCAAATCTTCTTTGCAGATGAATAAATATTTTAGTAGTAATCATAAAATTGATGTGAAAGGCAATTCAAAAGATAGTAGTGACAGTTGTACTCATCTATCTCATATTGTGCACATGTCTCCACATGTTGTGGTTGCTTCTCTTCTCTCATGCTCTCAGTATTCTCTTTGTTTGGATTCTTCATCTATAAGGACATAGGATACACGAAGAAGATTAAGATAGAACAGTACTTTCCCTTTCCATCTCTTGAACTGGGAACCATGAAATTTGAAGCTTATTGAGGTCTCCAACTTGATAGCAGCCTTGTCTTGAGTAGTCTCCACAAAATTGTTAGAACTATAATAAATAAATAAATGAAGAAAACTCGTACTAGAGGGCTGAGGCACAGATATGTTGCTTTTTTTAATGAGATTCAAGCGCTATACGGTCTTCAAGCCTTTGAGAATTGATGCAGCAGAGAATATCTCTTACTTGTCTTCTCTTGGATACAACAGCCCAACAATCTTTGTTTAGCTTTAGCAATTTTACATAAATTGCTATAGCCTAAACTCCACCAAAAGCACCTTTCTAAAGCTGACTCTTTATCTCTAAATTTATGCTAACAATGATAATGTGTAACTCATATAATAAGACAATGGTATAAGGTATTTATAACATGACCCTAGAATCAAGTGGATATAACCTTACAATCTAATGAATATGACCGTCAATCTTAGTTCATCCATCTTAACAATCTATTAAAAGAGAAACTATGAATATACCATATGCTTAGATTGTAACAAGGTAATGTATATTCATGTACATTCATCAACACTAAACATATATCTACAACTCAAATATTTTTTTCAATATGCTTATGACAAATAAAGTTGAMGTAACTATTAGGAAAATCAAAGAAGATGCTCATTTTTTTTTCTAGAAACAATGACACACTTCACTCGACAAACCCCCATCAAGAAAATTATTAGCATCTTCAAACACAACTTCTTCATTATTAACACTTGTTTTTCACCAGTTGACTGGACCCTATATTACTCAACTTGTTCCCTAGACCATTTTTTGTATGATTTTAATGCTTTGCCATAAAAGAAATTAACCCTATGAAATTATCTTAATGCTTAAGTACCCTAAAGGTGGCAATGATTTTGATCATAACTCCGCAGTGCTGTCAAATTGATAATTTTGGTGTCCAAAAGGATTATCATAATCTAACAATCTTCTATGTCCTATCTAACAAAAATTTCTCATTATTTTATAGCCACTATGATTGAGTCAGTTCCACATAAAAAGGACAAGCTACACTTACCTTTGCCACAACTTGATAGATTGGCATAAGCAAGCAATCATTAATTATTGAGAGAAACAACACCAACTTGAAAATTTTCTTAGCAGATGCATTGCATTAATGCCATCCCATAACTGCTTCAATTCTCCAATCAAAAGTTGTAAGGACATACCAATATCATTGCTTGGTCATATTTCTCCTAGAATAACCATGGACAATATCGACAAATGATTGTTTTTGTTTGGCCTAGGGATACCACTTTTCTCTAGATTGATATGATATTATCCTTAACTCATCAACAAAGCAATATGGTTAAAGCACAACCACTCTTAGAGAGAGTACAATTGTTGCTGCTAAGCTCCACTTTTAACGACAAACATGGAYGCTCAAATTATTTGAAATCTCATCAAACTTTAATAGTGTGTCAACCAAATTTATCTTGACGAGCAAATTATGCATGTTACTCTATCATAATAAAAAAAATCTGATTTTGTAATCCAATTATGGAATACAATACTCGTAGGTTTTTGGTCTTAATCCAAATAGGTTAATAGCGTTTCGGAATGATCGGTAGCTGCTTAGTCACATCCAAGAGTATAATCTCATTATTTTGATCTAACAAAACTTTAGCTCTAATAACTTCCCAACCTCTAATAACTTGGCTCTGATACTATTTGTTAGGACTTTAAAGGTTAGTATTCGACCCGATCTATCTAAATATGTAATTTATTTTATGAAATTGTGCGTTCTTAATCAAGAAACAAGATTTTTTTGAAGAAAATAATTTGGGCCAAAACCCAACAACGTCGGGTAGATAGTCAGGAGGCCYACTTAGACCCGATGTGACACGGGTCCGACTGACATGCAACCCACATTCTCGGTCTCTGGTCATAATGAAACTGAGCAGGCCTCTGGACCTGATTGACACGATTATTTAAATTTTTATTTTTTAAAAATCAATTGTATTAAAAATAAATAAAAATAATTAATAAGAAAACATTTAACAACTTAAAATATAATAAATAAAAATTTAACATTTTAACAAACAATAATTAACAACTAAATGATGAGTAATAAAAAATCAACTAAGAATTATAAATAATTAAAAGAAACAAGAATTATCATGAATTAGAAAAAAATAATTGAATCTAGCTGAACCATTCGGGTCATGTGAACCAATCGTGTGGCTCGTTGAGGGACCACATGCTGGAATCGGTGTGGCTCCTCAACCGGACTTGTGCAAAAACRTTTTCTAAAAAAATTCAGAAATTAAAAATTAAAAAATGCAAAATTTACCTCAAAACGATTTGGAATTTGGATTAATAATAGAATTCAGATTTAATGTCCTTAAATTTCAAGAGAGAGGTGAGAGACACTTTTTTTTAGAGATTAAGTAGAGAGAAGATGGAAGGATAATAATAAAGTATAAAATATTGACTGTATCGTACCATTAATATGTATTACGAATAATATATCCTYTATTTCATAAAAAGTAATTTGTGAATTTCAAAATTTTAAATATCTTATTGGCTTTTTTAGAAGATTTTGACCATAAAAATGCTGGTTCAGTCGATTCAAAATTGTAACATCAGATTCTTGTTAGGAAAAAGTGACAATTTGGAGATATGTTTCCTTATATGTACGTGATTATCATTATCATATTGTTCTTCTTCAATTCTCTGTATCAAATGTGTGTTAACAACTCTAGAAAAACCCCATTAGGTAGCAAAAATGGGTTTTCATTATTTGAAGAAGAGTCTTCTCATTATCCTTATTGCATCACTTCTCAAGGTTCATAACACTTATGTTGCAGGATTTTGCTTATGGGGAATATTTCATATTCTTGTAGCCAATAAACTCTCCAACAATTCTCATCCTTCAACAGTTCATTGTTAATCCAAGGATGACGATATTGGGTACTATACACTTCATGTGAATAAGAAGATGGAATGGAGTTTTTGTGATGAAATTAATATGATATTGGGTTGGAATCATTGCAACTGGCAAGCAGCAATCATTGTTGGTGAGAATTGAACCTTTGATTTCTCTGTACGSGATAAGAGTACCAAATCACTCATATCAATCAAGTTTGATCTCTTCTTATGTTAGGTATTCTTTTTCACTTACAATAACCATGGCTAGAAAGGAAATTAGTATYTGGGATTTTGCATGTTGGTGAAAATAYGGAAAATGAAAAATGAATATATAACGCTAATCAATGTTGCATTTTCAACTTAAGATGCAATCCTTTTAGTTGTCTTCCCSTCTTCGCAAGAAAGGATGTGACTCTCAGTGAAAGTTTGTCTTCAACTATGCAGGAAAAAAGCCTTCCATATTAATACATACTATTGCAAAATATTTCAAGTAAAAGAAACAATAAAAGTAACACATATTATATGGTCGATGTAAATCCCAAGTGAAATTGAACTACTATACATTTTGTGCTTTTATTGTGTTACTTAGTCTTGATCTTGTTTTTACCTTGCATTTTTTACTCAAAACCAAGTTCTAACTTTTGAAAAGACCTTTACTTGGTGGAAAAAGTTTTAAGAAAAATATTTTAAACTTAACTCACCTCACTCTTGTGTATTTCAAGAGAAAATGTCAAAAGTATGCCTTCAATGTGAAATCATATCAGATAAAGTTCTTCATGTAGATATTTCTATTAGACAACACTGCAGACTAAGAACTACACAAGAATTGAAGAGATATTAGACGAGAACTTACAGTTTTAGAAATGTTATCCTTGTTAACCCTAGTACCACTTTTTAAGTACTGATAATACTTCTTCAAAACTCAAAATGCTTTTCATAGAAAAAATTATTTATAAATAAATTCAAGTGTTCATACAAGGAAACATCTTTCAAAAAATAATTTGTACCCTCTATAGCTTTAAAATGTTTTAAGAGTTGTTGTATGCGTACTTTTTATGTTCTAGAACTCTGTAATTGTGCTAGTTCAAGTTATGATGCAGAAAAAAAAGTTCCAACGTACAATAGTCAATGACAAAAGGCTTCCCTTCTCTTCTTTGACCTAAGAACAGTCTGAAAGTAAAGTTGTTTGCATCACACGTAATCTCAAATGGTAGATTCYAGTCAGGTGGCTATATTAATTATAGGGGCAGTAGTGAGTTGGAAGGAAGTATTTTGAAAGCATCCTTATACTCTTGAGTCCATTTAAAGTTAACATTTTTTACAAGGAGATTACTCAATGGTCTGGCGATGGTAGAATTATTTTTGTATAAGTCTCCTATTAAATTCGACATGTCCAAGAAATTACCTCACATCCTTAACAGGTTTAGGGGGTAATTTGGAAATTAATTCAAACTTTGATTTATCCACTCTATGCCCTTTTCAGAAACAATATCTCCGAAAAACAATCTGAGAAGGTACCATAAAATGACATGTTCCCAATTTCACATAAGGCCATTTTCTTCACACCTAGTCAAAATAGATTTTAAATTTAGCAAACATATATCAAGTATATTGCAAAAGAAAAAGTCAAATCATCTATAAAAACTTCCATACATTTTCAACTATGTCACTGAATATGATCATCATGCATCTTTCAAATGTAGYAGGTGCATTATACACACCAAATGGCAAACGWCAAAAAGCATAAGAACCAAAAGGACATGTAAAAGTGCTTTTCTATCGGCCRAATTTGATAATATCCATTGCATGAATGATCTCAGCAAACATATCTTGTCATTGCATAGTCCAAGTTGTCATTGCATTAATAGTAGAAAAGAAGGAAGCCAAGAAAATGCCACAAAGTGATTCTAAAAGGACAACCAATGAGGACCTAAATCAAAAAGTTGAACTATCAAAGGTTGATCCAAGTGAAGCAGCTTCAAAGGTAGAAGAGCAAAATGAAGGCAATGAAGACAATGAAATTGAAACAAGTGCTGCTAAGAAGTCAACGATTAACAAGAGAAAATCAGCAACCAAATAGGAGCCACCAGTGCAGGCAGCTAAAAGAAAAACAAGAAGCTCAAACATATGGAAAAGAGCCAAGAAAGGTGGTGGTGGTGACAAAAAGGATAATCCTTTGAGTATTATTGATGAGAAGCATGAATCAGCTTAGGAGAGCCATTTGATAAGAAGGAAGGAGATAACAATCTCAAATGATCAAGAATCTCAACAAGAAGGTCAAACTCAAGTTGCAACAACCATGGTGCAAAAGGAAACTTCAGAAATTGAGCTTGCAACAAATATTGGAATTGAAAAAGAGCCTTCCATTGAGGAAACATCAAAGGAAGTCACATGCCACAATTCAAGAGGAGTCTTCTAACAAAGAGGCTTAAATATTTATTTTGTTTAAAGCTTTACAATAAGAACTTGTATTATCATTCATGCAACTATTTTAGATATGTGTAAATACATGTTTATGTTTGCTAAGATCACACCTCAATGATTGGATAAGTTTCATATATGAGAGAGTGTGTTTCTTACTACAATGCAAAAGTATGATTCCCATACTTTTTATAATGCCAAATGAGRAGAAAATGCATTCATATAGTTGAGTTAAGTAGTTGAGTYGAGCTTGTGAGATACTCCTTTAGCAACTTCTTAGTTTTGCTATAAGATATAAAGGATGCTATGCTTTATGATGGAAATTACAACTGTTTAAGTACTTGAATGATATATTTTATCGAATTGCAGTTTTATTATGTGAACGTTGTTTACTTTTGAACATCCTTTGATATCTATTTATGTTATGACAGTACTTATATACTTAAACTGATATGAATGTGATGCATTTTTTGTATATAACTAAAAATATTATGCATAAAGTAAGAGGGAGACTTACATACTTTCTTATGATCTTTATTCGTTGGCATTTATTGTATGTTGTGCCTTAGTTTCCTAGAAAATGTTCAAGTTAAAGGAAAAACTCTATCAATTTTTTCCAAAAAATCTCAAATGGTTTATAATGCTCAATTGTTTTATGTTTCACACTATAAACCGTGTTAAAGGCCTATAAGCTTACTTAATTTCATCTTCAATAGACCAATATCTTGTTGAGGGGAGCCTTTATAAMGTTTGGAATTTATATACCTCAGAACTTAGATGTTTCAATCACATATAGCATGTATAGTGCTTGAATATRTTATTATTATCAAAAAGGGGATATTATTAACCCCATGATGTTATTTTATAATTTACTATGGATATTTATAATGACTTATGCTTAAGTTGTATGTAGATCATTGTAGAAACACTTGACAAACCTACTGGATATCAAAGATCTCTATGGAACTTCAATTGAAGAAATTCAACTCCTGTAAGAAGAATCTATGTAATCTATAGGTTATTTAAATAACATAGGTTTTTATAGGTTATCTTTTGTACACTTAAATTTGACTTACRTTGTTAAAGTTTTTAAATCTTTGAACAAAATCTTGTTAAAAATATTTATAATATTTTTTAAAGTTCATTCTCTATGGAAAATATATGTGTTTAACTTACAATAATATTTAGGACCTTTGAAATTTCAATAGAAATGAACCCAAAGAGTTTTCACACTTTGGACCCTCTTACTTTGTTCGTCCCTAGTGCAAAAATTGGTCGTTCGATGTGATAAGAGTAAGTAAACTTACATCCATCAATAAAACACACAACTCAAAATGTGTCGTCGTGCCTGTCCAGTACGGTCTGCATTGTCGTTTCACATCCAAACTTGCCGATTCCTATGACGTCGTTCAAGACTCAGATTCTGTTTCAAACCTACGTACGGAACCTTGGAAG
>MEJB01000013.1:755827-790662 GCA_001752375.1 Rhazya stricta | reverse complement strand
CTAGAACTCAAAATCTAGGCAACTAAGAGAATCAGATGCAGCAATCTAAGTACTCCTTCTTCTATTTTCATATATCTAACAGAAGAATTGCAGATATTTAACAGTCYTGCTAAGGTTTTCTAGCTTTTCTCAGAAAAGAAAAGACAAAGCTTCTTTCTTGTAGTTATTATAATTATGCGATACTTACTGTGTTTTCCRCCAAGATGTTCAACAGCTTCAACAAAGTGCTGATGAAGTTCTGGCCTCCACCGGAGGCGCGGCAGGGCGAACTTTTTGTACTGTCGTACACCCCTTCTCTCAGAGTTCGTCTTCTTCATGTCAGCAGGTGGGTTGTATGGCATTGAGAAGTTCAATGAAATGAAAGGATCAACTATTAACCTGACATTCATTACACTAGGGGCCAAAGGCATAAAAGAAAGATAAGATGTTGGAGTCTACAAATGGACTTTTCTAGTGTGGGCGGACTTTTGTGAAACATATGCTTAAATGGCTTGAAAAAGTTGAAACTGTGAAACCCTTCCTGAATGAATGTTCACAGCTATAACAGACCGAAAGGAACTTTGAAATAACATTGTCCATACTGAATTAAGATAGGAGAATTAGRTAGCTAAAAGGTAATAAAATTATGAGAAAATGTTGAACAATGAGTATTGAATTATTTGTTTGAGAAATGGATACTTTCAAGTGGTAGGATTATTAAGCCAGAGCAATGCTTTGTGTTTGATCTCTAATTCTTGCATCATATTAAAAGAATTTTGGGTCAACCTTTCTTTCGGATAAAAACCTTACTTTACGGATATAACTTGAACAGAATCTGAATTAGTCTTATCAAGTGAAAATATCGGATGATCTAATCCAAAAACGAACATGTTATAGTAAGCAAATTGTGATAAGAAGTTAAATTAGTAATCACTGTCGGTTAGATGGGTGTTTACTTCACATCCAACATGAAAGGAGAAAAAGAGAGGAATGCATGTTTGGTTGAAATTTCTTGTGTAATTAACTTATATAGTTTACAAACCTAGGMAGTAAGACCTTGGCCTATTAGAGGTGTTGAACATTTGTAGATGCCCATCTAGCAGAAATCCTGACAACTAAGAAGGGAAAAGGTACAATGACTATGTGAGTTCTTTCKGGGACAAAAAACATTCTGCAAGACTGCATCTGTGGTTCCATAGAAGCCGAAGTTTTCTTTCTAATCACATCCAAACAGATACAGAAAGCTTTAAATAATGCTTGATAGGATGAGCCGAATTTCTACTCACGAAACCAGAAAGTAAAAAATCAAGAATTTGTTTCTCTTAGTTGCTCGATGATCAGCCTTTTCTCCSAAAGAATTTTATCCCCAAAGCTGGATATTGATGCTGATTTGATGGTCAAAATACACAGGCCAACATTATCTTAATTACTTACTGAAAAGAAGCGAAAAATACATAGATCCTGAGAAACTTTACGCCCTTGATAGCAACAGCAATCTCAGATTAACTGCTAGGGATGAAACTGAAAACAACAAAATTTAAAACACGCAATTATTTTAGATTAGAAATTATGTATGAGTTTGGTGATAYATTGACCGATTCTTTGCCGAAAACTCAAGTGAAAACAGGCATTATAGCAGTTAATTATCTGCTGTTCTTGGATTGTACAAGAAGGAATAAGAACATTACATGAGCTAATGGTATTCAACACCTCAACTAGCACAATGATTAAGTCTTTATAAGCTTTTGTCTAAGGTTCATGTGCTAAAGAACACGACAAATCTTACCTATGTGACTGTTATGGTCCACGAAACAAAAGCCCCTACTACTTAGGTCCTAGGTATAGTTAAAGTTCCATTAAATGGCAAAGAGAAACCAACAAAGTCAAGGTGCAGATTTGNCAACTAGCACAATGATTAAGTCTTTATAAGCTTTTGTCTAAGGTTCATGTGCTAAAGAACACGACAAATCTTATCTATGTGACTGTTATGGTCCACGAAACAAAAGCCCCTACTACTTGGGTCCTAGGTATAGTTAAAGTTCCATTAAATGGCAAAGAGAAACCAACAAAGTCAAGGTGCAGATTTGAATATAGTGATCCAAAAGGCAACCAATGAGAATAATTTCTTACTGTTATATAACCTCCAAGTTTCAAGAACTTGCGTCCTCTTGCATCCTCAAGAGTAATTTTCCATTTCGATTTTGAATTACATCGGAACCAGCAGCCAATCCCAAGATGAACACTAGACCTAAAGATGAATTACCATTTGGCTTCCTATTTTCTGCTAAAAAGTTAAAAAAAAATTAATGAGTTATTGAATTCTAACTTTTGAATTATGATCGGAACTAGCAGCCAACCAGCCAACCTAGTAACTTGGGATAGCACGGTAAGTGAATTAGTAAACTTAAGAAAAGTCACGTGTTCGATCTCTATTTGTGAAATAATGTTCAAAGAGGTCTCAGTTAGGACTTCTCTCGATTAAAAATTAAACTCTGTGAATTCGGATATATTTTACTAATGTGAGCATACTAGATCTGAAGAGAGAGAAAAATTAAGTTAATTACGATCACAAAAATCTCATAAATCATAAATACGATGAAATCTTAATAATATAATAAAAGTCATAGCACAAAGCATTACCAAAGATCAGAAATTTGCTACCCTTTTATTCTTTTTCTGTATCTAGAAGAAGAATTAGGAAATACCACAAAAMTTATAAGTTCCTAATCCAATTCAACAAYTCAATTCGAGGAAAATGATTAGGTCCTTGTAATCATTTGTTTAATCAGGATTACTGCTTTTCCCTAGAAACCTAGGACATAAATTAGTAACTTAATTAGGTCATCAAATAGTTAAAGTTCCATAAAATTGCAAAAAGCGAACAAATAAGTCAAGCTTTATGTTTGAAGAAAGAGCCCAATAAGGATAAGAAGATGGCAATGCCAGCCTCAGTTTTTATATGTCACTTTCATGTCAATAATAGACGGTGCCTACTTTAGACTATATTTTGGTGTTCTGTTGCCGTGTTCAACACTAGACACAAACTAATTCAATGGAACTCTGGAATTTTGTGAAAGCAACACTTTCCTTATGCGGTTACGTGTACGTCCCATGCACGTAGTGAACAGAATAACACTTTTCGGCTCCCTCTTCCAGCCTCCTTTTAAAGAAAATACTAAATGTAAAACTATCAGATTAGAAATTATTTTAACCCATAAATGTTATCAATTTACTTCACTTATATTACAGAAATTGAAAAAAATAAAAATTTTATATTACACCCCTATATACGATCAGAAAATTTCACATCAAACATTTCTAATGCTTTACATATAATAAAATCATTTCAACCCCCAATAATATAATTTACTAATAAAATACACATAGATTTAAAATTCAACAAAACCTTTTAAAATAAAATGAATAAAAATTTAAGCATTTAATAAGTTCATAAATTAATAAAAAATTTAATTAACAGAAATGACTCTTGGGTATCAAAATCTGCTCCCAAACGATCTCCACACACCAGTTGACTAGTCATCACCTGAAACGTAAAATAAGGAAATATGGGGTAAGCTACTAAGCTCAGTAAGTAAATCACATGCATGAATGTGCATGACATGCATCATATGTTATGAAGTTTGGAAACTCGTTGCGTCAAAACTTTTCAATAATTTTCTTTTCGAATCGTAAACTCAGTTGGTGTAATGTCTAGCCATTAAGGTCAGCAATGAGCAATTATTATTTGGAATCCGATCACATTCTACCAATAGAACCGCCAAACAGTTAACATAACCTAATTTTTTCTTTTCACTTTCACCTCGCAAGAGGTGAACATTATATACATTCCTACCTACAAGACAGTTAGGTCGGGTGCTCCGATCCCCCAAGCCCCATCTCCCATTTATACCTTTCATGGTCTAGGCTTTACACTCCTTTTCAAATTCCTTATGTTCGAAAAACATTCAACATTTAAAAATCACATATTTCCAAACTTTATTCTTTAAAACATTTGCTTTCWTGGATGCATGATTATGCCCATGCCAAAAAATGGTGCAAAATAATGCGAGACTGTATGCACATGAACATAGASCACATAAACTCTAAACTTAAAATTTTCAATATATCAACATGTAAYAAATTCACACACTTGAATTAACACCAAAAATCACATCATACCAGAGCAATTCAATCGTAATAATAACAATACACATGCACCACAATTAATGAGAATGTRAGACTTTATTTACATACATCAATATCAACCATGAACTCACATTCAATTCATATAAGAGAAATTAAATCACCACAATAATACATATATATCATAACTAATGAGGATGTAAGAATTCACTTACTTGAAATCCTTAGTAAATTTGTTCACTTTAAATAGCTAGTGGAGTGCCTCTGGCTACCTATAACGTCAATTTGTCACAAGTGTCCTCATTTTATTACACAAACAATATTCATCTGAAATTTATTTAACCAAATACATTCATTTAACATAGGTATAGGTGTTCACCATTAATACATTTATCATTTATTCTATGGGTGACATTAGTCAATAATTTTYGAATTTAAATTTCATGTCGGGAATAGTCGAACTACTACTAGTATAAATTAATGTCATGACTCCTAACTATTTTTAAAATAACCATAATATTCATAATCACAATATACGTTTCTTTATCGTACAAACCCTAAATTCCACATGAAATTATATTCCAGCATATTTGTAGAAATATACRTCTCTTTTACTTAATCGTACTAACTTAAATTYCACATTAGACATATTCCATATTTTYCCATAATTATCAATACAWAATACAAAACCTAGGACATTACGTTAATTTAACAGAAGAAACTAAGGATTCGCCCTRAATCCCGAACCCTAGGTATTGTATCGAGTATAAAACGTAATGGTATCAATCGTGCTCGGAAAAAGGATGCGCTCTGGGCTTGCGAACAGGCGGCAAACAGTAGTCTTGGTCGTGCACGCAATCGGTTCGAAGAAAGGCACACGGTGCCTGGTAGCCTGGTCGCTTGGTTACTTAGTTGCCTGTTGCCTGGTGATCTCCTTCTACCAAAGAACAGTAACCAAAACAGTGCGCCGATCCGGTGGCAACTCTGTCAATTGAGCAGGAGTCTTTTCTAGTCGGCGTCAACCTCCTACCGATCTAGTCACGTGATGGTCGAAAGAATCAAAGAGACTGGCGAGGGGCAGTCACACAGCAAAGCTTCTTCGAACAGCTGCAGATTTGATGCAGGCAGATCGTGTCTTGGTCAGGGCTATGGCGGACTCCAGTCGAGGACAAGGAGAGGGAGGAGGAGAGACAGAGGGGATCAGCGTCGAGGGAGGCATCGGTGAGGCAGAGGGAGTGGTTGGTGGCGGGGTTAGGGTTTGTTTAAGGAAGAAGATGAACATTCATCTTCTTCAGGTCAATTTATATTTTTTTTAAAACTGAACCTAACCTTAATCAAAATTCCTTCTTGAGCACATTTGTATTCGTTAAACAACTAAACTCAACTGAATTAAGATCTATTAGTTGTTTTTCTTCTGGTCCAAAATCAAATTCTAAATCTAGTTTTAAGTTTGAATTAGAAGAGACTGGGCTTTAATGGGTCAAGCATAAATTAATTAATTAAGAACTCTAATTAAGTTAAAATAATAAAATTTCACATTTAAATAAATATACTCACACATTAATGATCATAACAAATAATAACTCAGAGAAATAAATTATTATTTCTAATTGACACATCGAACGTCAAAGCCTCCAAATCCTTCCAATGCAAAATAATCAAACCACTAATAATCATAAATATAATCTAATTAGAGGATTAGAATATAAATTATATAATTATATAAAGTTCGTAGGAACGAAAATTAAATCTTGAGTATTACATTAAATAATATTAAAAGAATTTTGTTCTCTTGACGAATTCTTCCTCACTAGAATTCAGAATAGGTAAGGTAAGTACCACTCTACCTTCTCTTTAGCTTGTATAAAAAGCCCATAGAATCTTTCCAAAATGAACTCTACTTACTTGTGTGCAGGAGCCAACTAGAACTCTGACTTAAAGGGAGGAAATTCTTCTAGCACCACCGACCATTGCTTGCTGGAAGGCCAACCCGGGAGGAAAAGGAATCGGAAGCTGTGGGAAAGGTGAGCAATATGTGACAAAATTCTACGCATCGAGGCCACTACGTCCCTGTTTACGCTAGCAAATATATGTGGACACCCATGTAAAAACAGTCGAAAAAATGGACAAAACGTGACAAATTGCAAGCTAGATATATCCTAACTGAGCAAGGTTCTTCTACTTTTAATGAGAGCTGGTTTTTTTTTTTAACATAGTCCGAAAGAGCTTAAAATGGCTGCACATGGGCATCAGTTTCTCGAACTTTTTTAATCTAATTTTTAGGACCCTATTTAAGGAGAAAGGGGAAGAAATCGGTCGCATATGTTAAATATGAGATTTTGAAAACTATTCGATCTATATAATAGATCGATTTCTCCTTCAAACAAAACTTGAAAGTGACAATAAAAATAAATTGAGGGAAGGGTAAAAACATGTGCACACTTAATTAATAATGTCAGTTGTAGTCATTAATGCCGCATTTAACTTCTTAAATATCATTCAATGAGACTTTTCAGCAGTCGCAAAATTGCCTCTTTAATTAATCTAAACAAAAAAAAAAAAAACTTTCCTCTCTGCTTGCCTACTATCAATGCTTGCTCAGCTGTTCTGCTCCACCTAAATAAAAAAATAATTAATAATGTTTATTTGGCTCAATATTTAAGTCATATAACGTAGCTCAATAAGTAAATGCATAACATAAAGACATATATAATCATATGTCCTTATGCAACGTATTTATTAGTATTAAATTATTATTATAATTGTGCATTAATTGAGCCACATAATTAACTCAACATTGAGCCAAATAGCACTATTCATAAAAAGAACCTTCAAATCCGCTGCCCCCCTCCCCCCCTTCTGCCCCCCTTAGAAATAATTTCCTTGCATGGTCATTAATATTCTTTTGACTTTTCTACTATCAATCCATCAACTGTTACCCTTTTAATGATTCCTATTGTATGCGGTGACCCTCTACAAAGGTCTAACAATCAAATTAACCGCAACCTTGTCCATGTCCATACGCCTGCCACTACAACAAAAGGCTCAAAAAAAGCAACGCTTTTTTAATGATATTAATTCAAATTGTTGTTATATTATAAAAATTACTAATATTAATTAAAAAAAGCATCGTTATACTATAAATATTAGCAACGTTTTTTAAGACAAGCATTATCTTAATATAAAAAAATATGATGCTTTTAAATATAAGTTTCTTAAATTGAAACTTTTTTTRTCGGYATTAATTAAAAGCATCAATATACTAGAATACTTACCAACATTTAAAATAAAGTGTCGACTTAATAGAAAAAATTTCGATATTAATTAAGAAGTTTCACTATATTTCTAACGCTTTCTAAGACTCACATCGTCTTATCGAGTAATAGTACATTGAGAYTTTTGTTACCTACATTAATTAAAAATGTTAATATATTAGATTAATTATCGACATTAAAGAAAAGCAACGGCTTAGAAAAATTTCCGACATTAATTAAAAGCATCGCTATATTCGCAATGCTTTTTATGATATATATACATCGTCTTATTGAGTAGTATAAAAAATAGTGAYGCTTTTAAATATAAGTGTTATCTATTGTGATATTTTTTTTGCCTATATTAATTAAAAGTGTTGCTACCAAAAACCATTTAAAGAATTTCGAGGGGAAGTGAGCACTGAACCAACTAATATATTTATTACCTGAATGTTATTCACTAGAGAATGGAATCTTTTTATATTAATTGTATTTAACTATTGAAGGAATCTAACTTGTTTGAAATGTCTTTTCTGCTGTAACATCCATCCAACTAAAGATAATTCAGGCTCAGGCAATCCTATTTGGGAATGCTTAAGATAAAAGTGATGTTAAGTTTGGAGACGTTCATATAAAAGTGCCGTTATGTTTGGGACTCTTAAGATAAAAGTGTTGTTAATTTTGGGATACTTAAGTTAAAAGCGTCAGTAAATTAATTTTATCAACTCATAGACTTTGCATTGTCAAATAATGCAGCAACAATATTTTTAGCAATGCAAATGAGGACGTTTTTAAAAAAATTGTTAAATAGCGTTTTCAAATTAAATTAAAAGCGTCCTTAATGATATATTTTATTGTATAATGCCAATAAACACCGTGCGATCAAGCTCGGCACTTGAAGGATATTTATTACATCTGAATGCCTTTTGGCGCCAATATGATACATTGTTTGGGTCAGAAACTTTTATACAACTAATTATTGAATGCTTTATTTCACTTTGTCAAAAGGAAAATGCAACCAATTAAACTATTTGATTAAACACAAACAAAGAGCAACACATATCAAAATCAAGATTACGAAATGGGCTGGTGAGGAGCAATCATATCTACCTTATTGTGAAAATTATTCTATTAGAAACTGTATGTGTGTATTTGAACTTGTACTATTATATAAAAGGTTCTCGTAGGAAGAAATAATATCAGAAAAGTAGTTCATCAAGAAATCATCAATTGCAGTATATATTATATAGATGATTTAGGGGAGGAATTTTAAATTTTTCTTTATTTAGGTTGGAGCTAACAGTGGAGATGATTTAGGCTTCAAATTCGATAGATCTTTTATTTAGCTGAATTAAAAAGAGCAGTTTATAAATGATAAAATGGTACCAGAGAGCAATTCTTTTAGTTTTGTTGCATGAAATGCCTCCAGGCCTCTTTCTTCATCCGCTTTAAGGCACTGCTTACTGTGGTCATCCTCCTATCAATCCTCAACCAGCCCCTTATATCATTCCAGACAGTTGAGGTGAAACTGCAATGGAAGAATAAGTATTTGGCCATTCCTGGTCAATTGTTACCCAACACAAATCTTGTTCCAATGGCTAGGGTAACCTGTCCCTTGTGAGCAATTTCGATTTTGCAACAACACATAGAATAAAGGCATACTTAGGCGTGTCGCAAGGTTTCCAACGSCAGCTGCTAAGGTGTGTAGTATGAAATAATCATATGCCAGTTAAGGTGGATATGGTGTCTGATTTGGCGCACTGCTCAAGTTTGTTGCCAACTTCCAAAGTTAAGCCTTCTTGGTGGCAAAGCAAGTCCCTGGTTTCAAAGATTTTCTTAAGCGAGGGGAGTCCCCTTCACAGACTGCCCACTCCGAAGGCGAACCACCATGAGGGTAAACCTGGCTGACCAAATGAATTCAAAGCAAATTCTTCTTGGCATGGATGTTCCACACGTCTTGGTAAGCAAAGTTGTGTTCCAGCTCTTGGTGTCTCTAAATCCCAAGCCCCATTCACTATTTGGTAGGAAAATGTCCTTCCAAGCTACYAAAGATCTTATAACCCCACAGAAGGTTGCTGCACAGGGTAGATACYAGCTTTGTCGCAACCACTGGAGTGGGAAGAATGGACGGCAAAAACATTCCACTCTTTGCAACACTGCTCTAACTAGTTCTGCACGCCCAACATAAGAAAGGTASGAGTGGCTCCATCTCMTAATATAACCAACAATCTTACCAATGAGTTTAGAGTAATGGGAGAATCTTAGCATAGTAGCAGCCAAAGGCATGCCAATTCTAAAAGGCGTAGACGTGGGGTGAATGTTAGTGAGCTCCAAAATCTATTTGGAGGTCTGGCTCTTGACTCTAGCAGTTACTATGCTGCACTAGCCCATGTTTGCAGCTAGCCCCGACACCGAACTAAACTTCGCTGAACAGTCCATGAGTATGCTAACGAAGATGGGGTCTCCCCTGGCAAGATTTTCCGCAAAGGTTAGGTGGGTAATCATTAGCATACTACACTTCGGATGAAAATTGAAGTCGCTTTCTAAGGTAGCATCTTGAGTAATCTGAAAAAAATACTCCATGAAAATCACAAATAGGTAAGGTGAGAGAGAGTCCCCTTACCTAAGTCCCTTCTTTCATTTAAAAGAACCAATCAGTCTGTCGTTAAGGGCAATGAAGTAAGCTGGTTAGGTATACAAAGTTCCACCACTTAACAAATTTCTAGGAAAAACCAAGGGTCTGAATGGTTTGGATAAGGAAACTCCAGTCTATCGAATCAAAGGCCTTTTGAAAATCTATCTTGATGACACATTAGGGACACTCTTTTCCTATTGTACTGCCTTAAGAGTTCTTGGGCAAGGTGTATGTTCTCAATCATCAATCAATCTCAAAAAGGTTGTCTGATCAATAATGGAACTGAGGACAGGGGAAAGTCTTGTTGCCAGAATCTTAGTGATGGCATTATAGATGACATTAAGCATGAAATAGGCCTACAATCACCAACAGTTTAGGCATGTTGCAATTTCGATACATGAGTTATAATCAAGTGGTTGAGTTGCTTAAGTAGCTTTCCACAATTAAAGAACTCCAGAATGGCTTCAAATACATCTTTCCCCACTATGCTCCATATTATCTTGAAAAAATAGAATCTATACCCATCCGGCCTGGAGACTCTTCACTGCTTATACTGAAGAGCTGCTACTAAGGATCGAACCATGGCCAAAAACATCTTGGTCTAGAAGGGAACAAGGACTAGTAGGTAGCAAAGGGTTCTGAATGTGAGTCTCAAATTCCTTGCAGACTTCCTCCAGCGAAGTTGTGGTACCACGATCGATATTATACACTACAGAAACGTAATTTCTCTTGGCCAAAGAATGGAAGAAGTTGGTCGATATGTCCAATTGATTGTGATGGCTACACTTAACTGTTTGGTATAAGAAAGACCTCTCTGCTTTACCCAAACTTCTTGCTCTGAATCTTAAGTTAGCTACAAGTCTTGAAGATCAATATCTACCGGTTGGTCATGAAGTTGTAACTGGGCAGGTAGAAATATGGGTATAATGCAGCTGGTTTAGCTTTTCTAGTGGACCCTTAAGTCACTGACATTTCTTGAACAAGGAATATTGCTTGAAACCTTCAAAACTCCCATTCAATGGTCAACTATAATCTAGTGAAAATTAGGGTGTTCCACAAATTGAAAAACTTAAACGGCCTTTTGTTAGAATGGCTCTCCTTACATGCTATGAGGCAGTGAATAGCCTCTGATGTGATGTCCAACATTGTGATCTCAACTTTGGCTTGATCCCAAAAGGATTAAATCCATCCCGCTTGATGAGTCCATAAATTATTGATCTCATTCCAAGCAACAAATATGTTCTTTGGAAGCTTTTATAATTTTCCAAGTTGAGATTCGTCCCCGAGATGCACATAATATCAATGTTCTTGGACTTAAGATGATGCAAAACTTCCTTTTGTTTCAAGAGAAGGTTAAAAACCCTTATGTTAGAGGTCCTCATGAGGAGGGAGAAAATGAAGTAATGTTAGAGGTCCTCATGAGGAGGGAGAAAATGAAGTATCAGGAGGTGGAGTTAGTTTTGGCGAGACAAGCTTCCTAGTCACAGAAATAGTCTTAGATGGGCCTCTTAACTGTCTTGAAAGCTTCAAAGGTAGGGCAAGGGCTATCCTTTCCTTAGCTTGTTTCATTTTCTTAGCTACTTCAGTGAAAGCTGCTTCTGTTTCTTCCTAAATGGGCTGCTTTCCATGAGTATTCAAAGTGTTTGCTGGTTGGAAATTGGTTGCTCCTTGCGTAAGTACACTGTCGATTGGTTTTCCATCCATTGGCTTTTCCTGGGTTGTCTGATCCTTCTGCTTTTTAGCTGGCAGGTCAGTAGTTATCTTGCCCTGAATCAGCTGTGCTTTGTATGTTTAGCCCTTGGCTATAGCCAGTGGGGTTGATGTGTCAGCTGATTTTCCCTCCGTTTTAGTTGTTTGCTTCTCTCCAGTCAGATGYTCCCCCTTGGTATTGGTTTCCTTTTTCTTAAGGCAACAAACCTTATCAATATGCCTTATGACCTTGCAAGTAGCATAAAACTTTTGCTCATGCTTATATACCACCGGTTGAACTATATAGACTTGCAGGGAAGTCTAATTTTGACGATTATCGGGAGCTCCTCTGAGGCATCAACCTCCACTAAAACTCTTGCTTAAGAAATCCGATCCTTTGTTGGTATAAAGCCATCAGTTTGGAAGGGAGTCCCTACTTGGATCACAATCTTGCTTAATCCTGTTTCATTCCCGCATTCTAGAGGTAGTCCAACAAGTTCGCCCAAACTAAGACCTGGCTCATTTCATCCAACCCAAAGGCAAAATAGACAAGCAGGATATTGAGCATAAAAGGGCTTCCGTATACATTATATGGTCCAATAGCTAGGACCTTGTCTCGATACTTCTCCTTATCAAATCTAAAGACAAACCAACCGCTGCTATAAGCGTACTGCTTCTATCTTACTGCCTAAGAGTTGCAAGCTTGCATAAGAGCATGCTTACCCCAAAAAACCCACCAAAAGAAACGATACTGCTATAACCCCGTGCTTGTTGTACGTGGTTTAAGGTCACAGCTATCTAGAACAACCTCATCCATTTTTTCACTAACTGAAAGCTTGATACCCATGCTCAGATGCCAKTTTACAGAAAAGGCCAACCTAAGGAGMCTTGTTGTTGCTTTGATGYATGAACGTTTCCATGCTTGGCTATTTTGGCTGTCCGAACTGTTTCAGCCCTAGTTAAAACAAAAATCGTCTCCTCGATCGTCTCCTCGTCACCRAGAGTTGCAGAGACTAGGGAGAGGTGCTAGCCTCCTACTAAAGAGGTGCCTGTGGTTCTTTGACAATAACAGCATTCTGGGCAACTAGTTGGTCATGGTTGCTTGCGGCAGAAGAACATTATTGGTAGAAATTGCTTCAATCTTCTGCTTAGGGCAATCACGCGAAATAAAGGTCACAGATTGGTCCTCGAAAACTTGGTTAGGTCAACAATAAGCTTTTTCTTAGCCATAGAAGTCCAAATGAAATTTTCCTAAAGAGGAAACATTCCGCTGCTAAGTTAGAAAGCCACGGACTGCCACAACAGAGGTGAACTTACCATAGGCTCTTAATGAAAATGTGAATCTAAAAGGAAGATAATCAAAAGATGAAATGGCAAGGAACTGTCTAGAACATAGTAAGAATAGCAAAATGAAAAAATTGAAATGTTAGACATGAAGCAAAGATCAAGAAAGAGGGGAAAAACATCAGTTTCAAAACTTCAGTTTTCATTGACTTATGATGTCCTCTCCGAGGTAGCAAGAAAAGATAAAGAAGTTTCCTCTATAAGCACTAATAAGTTGTGTGTCAATATGGYATTATATGCAAATAGGAAATAACTAAAAGTTATTATTAATCGATTGAATATTATTTTCTAGTATACTTCTCTRTAATATATTATTAATTCTTYCAACGCTTCTTCTATTCTATCTTAGAAATTAATGTATATACAAACTGTAGTCATGATTACCTGTCATAATAAAGCTTGCACCTAATATGCTCATCGCAGCAGGCTATCATGGTGRACATGTCACGGTGGCTAAYTGTGATAAAACTTGCAACTAATATCCTCACCACAACAAACCACTGTGACGAACATGCCAATCACGRTTGCTTGCTGTGATGAAGCATACCCATCACAATGGCCAACTGTAGTGGAACTTGCACCCATCCTTACCAATAGCAGGCCATCGTGATGGACATGCCAATTATGATTGCCTGTTGTGATAAAGCTTACATCCAATATTCTCATCACAAAAGGCACCCAATATATATCCTCCAAATTCTGTTTACAAGTATATTCTTGAATTATGTATTGAATTATACGCATCACATTGGTCAATCCATTATTTATGCTCGTCACAATAAACAACCTAATTTGTATTGAATTATGCAATATTGTTAGGTATTGATCTGTGTGCATAGTTAGGTTRTAGAAATACATCATTTTTATGTTGAATTATATAGTATTTTTGCATAAAATGAATTTTTTTTTTTTTTTTGTGGCTTATTTGGATTGACCCCAAACTCAGCATAACTCACACCTTAAATGTAAAGTGAGCTCAAACTGAACTCACTTAAATTTGKTCGGACTAAACTTGAGCAAAAGCAAACACAGCTTATATCCTCCAGTTGACACCCCCAATAACAAGTTTGTCTAGTAATTTTGCCACCAATGTCTAGAAATTAAGTTTTGCATTTCAATTTTCATGAAAAATGCCATAATTTCAAAAGTTGTCATAATTGAGTATCTATTCATTCAATCTTCATAAACTATTCCAGGTTATTGTTCTTCGAAGGAAATTATTGAAGCTTAACGAAATGGAGATTTGTAATAGAAAGTTAACATCCTTTTGGTTCTTTAATTGTCACCTYTCATACACATCCTGATCAGTGATTATTGGCATGAAAAGTACACCCCAAAAGTTCAATCTAAGCATCTCCGTTGAGATTTAGACTGTGTCAGCAGCCACTGCATCAGATAACTGGATATCTCAGTATTGGAATCTACAAAGAGTAGAAATGGATAATGAAATCAATGATTTATATTGGTATTCTTTAACTGAGATACTCCAATTTAAACCAAAAACAGGAGTAACTACCCTATAGGAAAACTGTCTTCTCTTTGCCAATTGCACTGATTCTAAGTTAAGAAAAGGATCAAATTTCATAAATCAAGTTCTAGAATCTGCAACTTTCAATTCTCAGCAAACATTCTCTTCTCAAAGGTGAATCTGTGAATATGGCCCTTATAAAGTCTTCGACCTGTAAGATAAAAAAAGAGCCTGTGAATTAATGACCGACACACTCTTGTTGAAAAGCTTGAAAGCTTTGTTTCCCCAGAGAAATGGAAGAAAAGGATATAAGATGATATGTTTCTATGTCCAAGAAACTGACGATTATACAATCATAGGAGACTAGAGACTCCTATTGATTGTGTAAATCCAAGAAAACGTGAGTAGCTCTTATCTATCTGAAATAATATAGCGTTATGTTGCTCTGATGACCATTTTCCATTAGTAGCCGGCTATAGTAAACCAGCAACAACTTCGTCCCTGTCAATATATGTCATTTTACCTCTATCGGTGTAAATCCACAACGGACCAATTCACCACTTTCCCAGGCTATAGTAATGGACTTCAAAGGCATGTCCAAAAGATCTGAGAAATTATTAGACATAACCCAAAAATAAGAAACAATAAAAAGAGGATGAGTTCCATAATAAAAATAAAACAGAATTCCTTCAGAACAATTTCGTTAGAAAGCAGAAAAGTGAATGTACCTTCCAGTTTGCGCAATTTTTGGAACGAGGGGATGAGATTATTAACACTGTGGRTGACACCTTCTGAATCCCCCATCTGCTGGTCGATAGCCAGCAATGATTCTAATATAGATGACAAGYTCTCAAACAGCAAATGAATCAGCCTTTGGAGCTGCAGCAAACAAAACTCATGATCTTCTATGGATCAATCTAAGTTGTTCCAACAAATTAAAATATACGGAAACTTATTCAACCTGTAAGGTTTCTTCTGCTGCCATATCATCTAAAAGGAGGATTTCCTTTGAAATTCTTGAGAAAACTACCTCTAGAACCATGCACATACGCTTACTATAGATTGAAGGCATCAATAGGGGCTCCCATATGATGTGTACTTTCTCAAGTATAAAGGCAACCTGAACCAGAAATGCTTATCCTATTTCACTCAGTAAGATAGTGAAAGGCAAAAGAGAAATCTGAAGTAGGATCCAATTCATTCGTCAAGAATACCTGGTCAATACTAAACTTAGCAGACTCATATTTCTTCGTAAGGTGGGTGTTTTGAAATCCATCAGCTCCATCAATGGCCTAAAAATGAAAGAACTTTCCAGATCAATGCAACAGGATAGGTACCAGCGCCTCTGAAAAGATTGACTTATATGTGTCATCACAAGATTGCCAACCCATGTTTTTGTTTCAGCGATATATACCTGCTTTAAGTTCAGAGTGACAAGTTGAAATTGTCTCTCCAATATATCTTCTGACATCTTCTGGAATCTAGGAGCCAAATCAACAAATACAGCAAGTTCCTTGACAGGGCTTGGAAAGCCTGGACGATACTGGAACATTTGAATCCAATGAACAATTCAACCCCAGAAATATATTATACTTCCTTTCTATTCCAAAAACAAATTAGAAGGAAGGAGATAGATGAAAAACATAGTTCATCCATAATAATAGTCCTCAGTTTTTAAGATAAGTTTCTACTTCCATCTCAATCATCACCAGAATAAAGTGACAGCAAAAACAAGTTCTCCATGCATTTACAAGAAGGAAGAGGAAACCTTGAGAAAGCAARTTGAGAGGAATATGTTGAGTGGAAATAAGTTCTAGCTCCTATCCGACTTTCTACAGCAGGGCTAAAGCTAGTACAAAATCTAGGAAGCCTGGGTTGCTACCCCAATCCTACTGAGCCTCCAAGTTTCAGACTAAATGAAATTCCAAGTAGTGATCATACCATAACAAGCTCATAATATCCAATTTCTCAATTGATAGCTACAGAACTTTCTTTCTCAACAATGGTTACATCAGTATGAAAACTGTTTCCTTAAGAGTGTTATATCTCATTGAACAAGCAAACTCTATCGTGCAACATGAAAATCAGAAGCCTTTTTTTGTGTTTTTTTACTTTTTGTTGTCAGTATCCTCTCACAAATTCATTGTAGTTTCTGCTCGAATATTAATCAGGATTATTTGCWCGTTATATGCATATCTAGTGCTCAGTCTTCAGTCTTTTCCTAATTTCCTAATGAAAATCTTAGTAAACCATATAGGTAATGGTTAATCGCGTTTCAGGAAGACTAATAATCAGAGATGATGCAACAGCAATATGTGGGTTTTGCCTCTTWATTGTGGTTCTTACAAATATTTTTAGTGTTTTACCTTCGTTCTTCTTCTTCTAAACCAAATTTAAAGAGGGCCAAACTTTTGAACAGATATTTTATAAATGGGAGTTCCTAACTGACTTGAAGAGACAAAACAAAATAAAAGCGGTTTATACATCAAAACCCAGTCTTGTATTGATATAAAATAATATTTTCAAAACTGAAATTGGTTTGAGCAATACTCAACTAGTGGTGATAAYAAGTCAGAATGTTAAATTTCTTTGCTCATTACATTTCCAATTTAACAACAGTTCTGTATAATATATTAATAACTTTTCTTTTTCCCTCATTCAATATGTTTAATTTATTTAGAATAGGAAAACCAAAAAAAACCCTTCCAGAAATAATACCAATTCACATATTTGTTACAGTAGACTTCACTTTAGCATACACTCCAGAGGAGAATTTCTTACATGAAGCAATAGATGAATAACATCATCATCTACTGCACAAGAAGTAAGCATGCCTACATGACAGACTGAGAAGAAAACATAAAACAAGGTGCAAAGTGTTACTCATGCATGAAATTCTCTATAACCTTATCATTCCTACAAGGCTTAAATTGGTGACCTCCAAGGGAATGTGTTTCCTATTTTATGTTTTCATCTTTGCAGATGTTTTACAGGAACGTCGAGAATGCCCAATGTTCACTTCTAATCTAAAGAAAAAAAGATGCTAACTTTCCCGGGTGAAAAAGATACCACTTCCTTTTTTCATTCACGAAACGCAATAGTTATTTCCATGTCAACCACACATTTTAACTCAAGACACAGTATTGGACTTCAATGCAAATATCATAATGGAAGATTTTAGCATCTTACATTAACGTGGAGAGAGAGAGAGAGAGAGAGAGAGAGAGATGAAGTGGGGAAGACAGCGGACAAGGGGAAGAGATATGAGGGAGTAGCCACAGCTGGAAGATACAGGGATAATGAGAGGTAAACGAGAAGGGATGGGAAGAGAGGATAAGGGAACACAACTGCCAGTTTCAAGCTGCAATAACGAGAGTTCAAAAGAGGGGAAGGAGAAGATGGAAAGGGAGAAAAGAGGACCCAGGCCAGAGGCTGCAAACAACGAGGGAGAGATGGAAGAAATGTAAGAAACAAGAAAGCATCTCAATTCTTTTAAAAATAGATAGCAATTTTCAAAAGCCAATCCAAATGCACCTTAAAGTTTTGCAGAAAGGAGTCCAGGCAGTTAAAATATGGTTTTCTAATAGTAAACAAGGTATATTTACATGATGCCTAACTTTTTACCATCATCTTTCTCATATTATGACTGTTTTCAGCAATGCTGCTTTTTCAGATCTTTAAGTTCAATTTCTCACTCATCACATAATATAGAAACCCACGTAGACAAATTTTGACACAAAAATTTAAAAAAAATAAAAATAAAAATCATGATCTGGGGGACTAATGGATTCCTAGTATATTAATTTAAAATCTCATAAGCATGCCACTTTAACTGAACTAAATAAACCTTAGATTGAAGAAAAGATAGTTGCTAGCCTAATTGGAATATATTATCTTGACCTTCATTTTAGACCACCATGTCTTCATCAAATTAAAGATTTTCAGGCAAAACATTTTAGTCACTGTGAATATTAGTTGATAGGGCTTACGTTACAAACATGAAGAGTGATCAGTTGCAGACAATGTCCAATTTCAGTTGAAATTGTTTGCATTATGCAGCAAAATGTATAATTAAATTCAATTTCATAAGCATGGCTTAGAGGAACTCAACTGACTTCTCTGGGAAAGGTTTCCAAGCCAAAAACACTTAATAGAATGCTGAAGTTAATGCTAAAATCTAAAAACACATCATAACAAAGAGACATTYAGTGCACCATCGATGATTGAGAAAAATCAAAAAGAAAATTAAGTTYACACGTGCCTGTACATACATTTGTTTGTTTGTTTGGATCTATTTTGTGCATAGAGAGACAGAAAATGACAGCAAGAACACCAAAAATGAATCACGTTGCACTTAAGATGTTTCAAGCAAATATTTTGCATAAAGAATATACAAACCTCAAAAGCAAGACCAAGTATCTCCTGAGACAGATAAAGACAATCGTTGTGAATGAGAATAGCGGCCTGATTGATGGCATCAAGCTGCTTTTCTAGCTTCAAAAAATCAAAAGAASGCATTACCRCGAAAAGTTTGTATTAGAAAAATATCTCTAGCTAACCATCATTGCAAGACTAAGAATGTAAAATAAATGTCGAACWGAATTAAAAACAATCTTTGAAGTTGAAGAATTGTCGATTGCTACTGCTCCCACACTAACCTTGACGGGTATAATTGCTTCATAAAGGAGAAGCGCATCTCTAGCAGCATGATAGAATTCCAATCCCACTCTCGAAGAGGACAAGCAGACATCCTGCACAAAGCACTCTGTATTACAAATACTGAGTCTGAGGCTAATGATATTTCTAGAGATAACCAGCAGAATCGTCAAAAAGGTAGGGTAGGGAAGAATCTAATCAAACACACAACCAAAAAATGACCCAATCTAATCCACAAGACAAAATGCCAAAGAACCTCGTCAATCCCCCTTTAAACAAGCAGCAGAAGATGCTCACTGTGCTTGCTTCGTTAAGCAAAAAATAGTATTACATAATAGAGCAACAAGAGGATCTCCACATGCAGAGACAAAGAACCCTTACTAAATGCAGGAAAACAAGCAAACAACAATCTAGAAATGTCTCACTGTGCCAAGCTAAGGATAATATTGCTTAAACTTGATATACAAGCGATCTAGTATTTATCCCTGCACRTATAGGATACAAAAATAACAGTTCATCAACAGGTCAGACCACGGATAAATTCTGACTTCTACAGAAAATACAAAAAAAAAAAAAAAATCTATAAAAGAGAATACAAACTTTCCAGATTTGGACAGCCCTATAGAAAGAACATTTAAAAGGTTACTGTTTAGTCTGTAATGATGCCAGCTTGTCTTGGACATTTCAAAGGTATTTCAGTAATTTCCACATCTGCAGTAATTTTTAGTGTTATAGTTATTGCTGTTYGGATTTTAAATTGGGTTCGTTTAGTTATCCTGTAGTTAACATTGGTTTGTGTCTCTAAAACAGTTTTAGTCCGAATCAGTTTAGAAGTTGATAGCCGAGTCTAAAAATAGACAGTTCCCTATTCAACAATTTATGCCTGTTTATTCAATAAATAAGAAATAAAATAAAAATAAAAAGTCTACTGATTGTTCTCCGCAAAAATGTTTGTATGATCCAATCAAGCTGAAGGTGCAACACCTTACAATCCTAGCTGCGACACCTATGGATCTCTCCAACTTGATGTGACGCTTAGAGTTCTCTTCTTCTTCTCTTTTGATTTTTTTTTTTTTTTTAATTTTTAACTCTTGCTATTTAGCCATACTTATAACGTAGCATCCAAATTCTATTTGATTTTCTGTTTGCTCTCTTACACAGATTTTCCTGCAACTGAAACGCTACTTCAGCCTAGTTTCCTACTTAAAACTAAGCCAAATCCAGTTTTAGTCTTATGGGGGTGGCTTTGGTGAGTTTGCATCATGCAGTCTTCAATAACACCCGTGCCTTCTTCCTCCTAAATGTAAAACAAATGTAGTCAAAAACCAATATCCTTGAATCATACATGACACCACAAACTTATTACAACAGAACAACTACCAAACTCATACCACCGACAGCCCTCAATCAAAACCAAAATATGTCACTTTCTACTCTGGATGGTACCGCGAGCACTTTCATCAATCATCAACCTACRAATTCTCAACATTGACATTTATACTCTTCCTTAGAGTTTACTCCAGTCAACGTTATGTCACTGAATTGCTTTATGAGGAAAAAATTCCATCTTTCAGAGTTTTGGTCCTCAAAATTTCCAAGGGAACTTCAGATGGAATATGGGTTCATAATTTTTTCCCTAAATGAGAAACGAACCCTTTCACTATTGTTCCATGAGTTAATGGAATAATAGTGTTTTTGACACAAAAGTCAAGTGAATTTTTCCCAGCAAGCTTGGTTGAAAGATATTAGGTTCTTCATCTAAGCAAATTTCCATTTTGAGCTTATTAGGGAAATCCTATTGATTGCAGCTTTCTCCAGACCTCCAGGAAAAGCATGACAAAAAGTCATGTCATGTTCATCATCAAACTTTTGTAACAAATTTTCAAAGCATCTAAAGAAGTCAGGAATTACTTCCTACAGCATCAATCAAAGAAAATACTTCAATCATATCATAGGGATAAAAGGACCAACTAGGATAAATTTAATTTATTTCCATTAATAACTAAAACCAAGCAAGGATACCAAGCTCATACCTCTTAATAAGAAAATAGAAGCTTTGACAGGTAAAGGAAAGAAATGAACATGCATTTTCCCAAAATGGAAAGAGAAAGAAACTATCCATTCCACTCCACTCACCTTCAGGGTCTTACGCACTACTTCCATTAATTTTAATGCTGCTTCAGAAACAACACACTTCTCACATRTAAAAAGCAAGTCAATGACATGATTTGAGGATTTTTTCTCAGTCTCTTCAGCCTTCAATTTGTTAGTTACTCTTGCCAAGTCCTACAGGAAATATTCATGGATCATCTCAGGTATATGCATTTTAAATGCAAAAAGTTCTTTTGCATCAAATACCATACTCACTTGAGGAATACTGAAGCCTGCCTGTAAAAGTACATGTCGGGTGTTAGCTAAGATCTCAACCTTCTTCCTTGAAGCAAAGTGAACCTCAACATTGTCAGCAAATTCACTTAATCTTTCATCCTTGCTGTCAGATGAGGAAATGAACATCAACTCTTTCAAAACTGTCTCAAAATCAGATGAAAGTTTAACAACTTTCTGAAAGTCAGTTAGTCTGGAAGCATCGCTTGGGACAACCTGGAACCAGACATCATAGAAGAATAAGTTTACTTTGTGCTCAGCAAAACTAACATATATAAACCAGACTCAAAATTTTAACATGGAGACATACCAACAAACAGAGCCACATTCACATATATGCATGCCCTATATGTATCTATGTGGACACAAATACAGTATACACATTGCCGATCACCAGAGCCTTTAATAATTTATTCTTACAAGGTAACTAACCATTACAAACAGAAGAACCCAAAAGAAGGAAACATCATCTTCCTTCAACATCCTAAATTAGATATCCTAGTAAATGATAAGTAGATGCATCAAAATTATAAACTTTTACAGAGTTGCAAATACTCAAATAAGTTTCTACAGAGAGGAATTACAACTAATTATACAATCAAGATTATTGGAATCAGTAGCGGAACTTGACCCTAAWTCTAAGATGGGCTGGGGTTGGTTGGACAGTTTTGCTATGTACCTTTCTCTTTTTCAGACTTCAAGACTTTTACCACTGGTAGAGCTTTCATAGTGGCTCACATGAGAAAAGTTGAATTAATAATGAGTAGAGCACATTTTTTGAACCTCAACCCTCATCCTCCAGAAGCATGATTACATAAAAGTAGGGTTTTCAATAATCTTTCTTTTTTATTATTATTATTTTTTTTTTGGTGGGTTGGGGAGTGGGGCATGCCTACAAGTTCTGTCAGTGATTAGTATATGATAATTATGTCACGTATTTTTCATCTCTTACAAAGACGATAGTCCCCATAAAACCTGGACAGAAGGGCTCCCCTGAAACAACTATTTTTATAGCATGCCTAACTTCAACGGGTTCCCAACTTAGCATTCAATTTTTCTTCATTCTGAAGAGAGAAAATGAGAAAAATCAATAACATGCCTATACATTCATCATCTGCTTTTCTAGAAGGATCTTTAAGGTATACTCTTCCAAAGCCCCATATGCTGAATAAGGTTGACAGTCTACAGAAAAGATTAAACTTGTAATGCTACAGAGATGTTATAGGTGTGCAACATGAAAGGTCAGGTCTTCAATGGTGGAACTTTAATTCTATTCTCTTAAGACAACCAAGATATAGCAACACCAGCTATCAATCAAATACAGAACATAGATAAGTCTCASTAAATTTCGACTTTAAATTAATTCAAAGAATAACTAGATCTATACAAACCTTGGAAAGGAAGTTGGAAATGACCAACTCCGCCATCCTCGGCCATGTCAATCTTCCAAAAGATCGCATCCAAGTTCCATTTTGAAAGCACAAGGACTTGTTAATAAACTCAACAATCTTGATAAGTGCAAAATAGRTACTCTCACCATCCAAACTGTTGATCTGCAAGAGCCAGCAGTCAGACATATGTCAAACTAACCTAAAGTTCCCTCCCAGATCTTCACATAAGCAAGAAGTCTGCTCCTTTACAAGAATGTAAATTAGCAAGGCAGAAAACCTATATATATTTACCGTGGGATCTGCAGTAGAGATAATCTGAAGGACTGCTTCAGATGTTTGCCCCTTGTCTTTGCTAATCTCCTCCAAAGAGACTGTACAGCTGGACCGTACTACAGGAGTAATGATATGCTTAATCATCAAGTCAGCTACTCTGGCTAGCCCATAATCCAGAATTCCAACTGCCTAATAGAACAAGAATCTAGGATCAAAGATCTCTTTTCTTATATTTCTGATTTACTAAACGGAYAACAAATGTATATATTCAATCTAGTAATTGATTGTAGATTCCTTTGTCATTTGTTTATTTGATGCAGTAGAATATTATCTTTAAATAATTCAAAGCTCATATAACTAATCTGTGAGGCGTAAATATTAGAAAAGCAAGAATTTTCATGGAATAATTTTTACTTCTAGATGATCCAAGAGAAAAAGAACATAACCGAAGTACAAACATACATCCATTGCTTTTAGAACTGTATGGAGCTCAACTCCACCAGCCTCATCCATCCTCAGCCAATACTTCACTCGGACTTTATTGCTTGCCTGCTCAAATTGGACAGCACTATCCATAAACCTGATAAGAACATSTTGTGCCTGCGAACCACATCACCATACAGAAAAATGAACAATCAGAAAATCACAACAAGAATCAGCCAAAAAACATGCATAATTAGACTACTATAGCTTATTATGTTTAACTAATACAACTAAGAGACAGTTTTTAAAATCCCCCCCCCCCCTTCTTTCTCCGGAAGGCTTAGATTAATCACCACCTATATATTTGCATCTGAAATGCAATATTGAAATATTAGTGGACATGGTACCAATATTCGACAGGTCATATGCAAACCCAAAATAAAGGCACTAAAAGAAGGAAAATTCTAAAATTCTACAATTAGAARGATTTTCATACCTTTTCAAAGCACACATTCCATTGATTCCTCAACAGTTCAAAAACAACCAGTTTCTTCTCTTCCTCCATGACAGCTACCTGATCATCATGCATTCTTAACGCTACCTTTAGTTCTCTCAGTGCATCTGCTGCCTCTTCAACTTTTCCAATTTCAATATCCTCCTTTACAAATCTCAATTTCTCATACAGTTCTAGAACTACCCCAAACAAATCCAATAACTCCTCCTTCTCCCTCRCATCTCTCCTCTTTGAGACAATCTCTTGAATGACACCCTTTATTTTGTTGTCAGCAGGATGGTCAGATATCAAACAAAACAAATTCAGTAACTGGCTGGAAAGCTGTTCAGACCTTAAAACAACATCACTGCATCGGGAGAAGAGAGAGGAAAATTCCAACTGGTGAGAACGCAGGTAGTCATGGACTCTTGATTTGATGTGGACAGAACGGACTTGTAAACGCTCAATGAGAAGGTGGAGATCAGGAGCAGATAGTTGGGTTGAGGGATCACCAATATCCGTTGAGGAAAGGAGATCTCGAACATCAATTGACTTAAATAACACATCCATAATAACAAGGTGTCATCAAAGTGAGACCTAACGATTTGAATTTGACAATGGCCAACAAATCCTCTTCCCCTCAGTAACTAAATACACTATCCAAGACAGATTCATGTACAAGATGGTCTTGAACAATTGGTATGACCTGGATAGTCCAAACAAGGTGAAAGTTAATACAGAGAGTCAAATTCCTCCAAGCCAATAGCACTAAAAGATAAACCCATTGCAGAGGTTTGATTAAAATGAACATAAGAAATACATTCATTAGCGCAAAGTGAGGTAAAAGCATTGACAACTTCATGGCAGATAACAATGTCTAATCAAGAATTTGCAATATAATCTAGTTATCTTTTTTTAAGGGAAATCACTTTCTAATGAATCTAACTTCACATCACTACACAACATTGTAATATGCTCAATATCTTTCTTTCCCATTACTGAAAATGTCTATTTTAGTGAGATCTGAGATCCTAAAGCAAAGCAATCTCAAATGAACTAAACAAGAAAGATAAAATCCTTTAACCACAAAATCACAACAAATATTATATAATAGGAGCATAAAATGCCAAAAGAAAATGCCTGCAAGGACTGAAGTTTCTCGAAGGTCTACTGTAAAGATTTTCTATGGCTATGAGGAAGAAATAGTTTCCGAAATTCTATAACACGGCATTCAGGATTGACAAGGTTTTGGTAACAACTACGTTTTAGATTTCTGAAAAATGCATATATTACATTTAAATTCACTTAGTTGCTACCATAATGAAGGAGAACTAAACTTCTTTGTTTCAGACATAAGCTAGAAAAAATAAAAATAAATATTAAATGACGGTTCATTTTCAACAGCTTTTAAATTCCTTCCCATATAGTCATCAAATTGAAYATCCSTACCATCCTTTTAGTTATCACCCATCTGCACTAACAACTGAGAGTTACTGCTTCGAGTACTTATAGTGAAGTATCYCAAGCAATACCATCCCTTTACATGCATTCTTTTTTATATACGTAATACTTGGTTTAACTTTCTTTAGCCATTAATTCTTCCAATTATCTTGTCTTCATATAAGTAAAATTGTTCAGCTAATAAGGAATGTACACCTTACAAGAGGCAAACTTTCACAAGTAAAGTGAATAAGACAAAGACCTATACAAACTAAATTATCCTAAATTCTCACTAGGTAACTTTATGCTTACTGAACTTAATACTTGGAATCTTTCTTCAATTGTTATCATATATCAGAGAAAAAATCTCATAAATCTTTGAAAATTGTAAATCATGTGAATCATCATCCATTATCTCTATGAAGAACTCATCACTCACAATCGTATGTTACTCTCAATTCTCATGGTTATAAGTGATGATCCACTTTTTTCCATCATGAGTGCCCTTAATCATAGAATTTCCTATATTGGATCAGCCATTAACCTAACAAAAGACAATGTAATACAAAAAGTAACAAAATATTAGCCATTAACCTAACAAAAGACAATGTAATACAAAAAGTAACAAAAATATTCTGTAAAACCAAAATGCACAAATCTTGATACGTCACTCCTAAGGACATTTCTCATTTTTATTAAATTTCTGAAACCAACTTTACAAGTTCGCTAAACAAAATTCTTAGCAAAAACTCCAAAAGCAACGACTTTGATGTTCGAASTCTAAACAGCAAAAATAACTCATTCACCCTACCAAAAAGAGGAGGGGCAATTGTATCTAAAACCACTAGTAGAAAGCCCAGAACAAGACAGCAACTTTAAATGCTTATAAAATCCAAAAGGTCTCAAAGAAGAAGTACAATCAAAATTTCAGCTTTATCAATGGAACAAAATTGYGTAGAATTCGGCACATTAGTGGTAAAAGAATCAAATAATTCAAATCTGATGACAGATTAATATAAGTCTGTCTTAAAGAATTTAGAATTGAGGAATCTAAGGTAAGGAGCATCGAAGTGATTACCGGAGAAACAAACTGAAGAAATTGACGGCAGGCAAGACTGATGGAAGAACAACTTTGGGTGGTCAGACGGCAGAAGTCCTGATGTGCTCAGGCGGCAAGAAGGCGATGGTGGTGGGTGGGTCGCAATGCTAGTGCGACAGCGTTACCTGGATGGTGGAGCTCCGTTACGGTGGGGGGCGGTGGTGAACGAGATGTGGGAGGAGAAAAGAAAGAAAAAAGAAGGACCAGTTTAGAATACCAGGTATATATGCCAATTAAAATCGCAAAAATACTTGGTATTTAAACCGTTTCTTTTTTTTTTTTTTTTTGCATTCTTTTCTCCGCCCATTTCCCTCTCACCACCGCCCACCACCGTAACGGAGCTCCACCATCGGCGTAATGCTGTCGCACCACCATTGCATCCCACCCACCACCACCACCATCAAAGTAGTTGCTTTTGGAGTTTTTGCTAAGAATTTTGYTTAGGGAACTCGTGAAGGCGGTTTCAGAAATTTAATAAAAATGAGAAATGTACTTAGGAGTGACATATCAAGATTTGTGCATTTTGGTTTTGCAGAATATTTTTGTTACTTTTTGTATTACATTGTCTTTTGTTAATGGCTGATCCAATATAGGAAATTCTATGATTAAGGGCACTCATGATGGAAAAAGTGGATCATCACTTATAACCATGAGAATTGAGAGTAACATACGATTGTTGAGTAATGAATTCTTCAYAGGAGYTGGAGATAATAGACGATGATTCACATAATTTACAATCTTCAAAGATTTATGAGATTTTTTCTATGATATATGATAACAATTGAAGAAATATTCCACGTATTAAGTTCAGTGAGCATAAAGTTACCTAGTGAGATTTTAGGATAATTTAGTCTGTATGGATCTTTGTCTTATTTGCTTTACTTGTGAAAGTTTGCCTCTTGTAAGTAGGGCTGTCAATTGCAGCTGGGTGAGCTSRACTTGCCCATGCCCGAGCTCAGCCCGAATAAAATTAAGTGAGCTCAACTGACAAGTGTGAGCTGGATTGATTTCGGGCTCAACCCAAATTCACYCGAAAAGAATWGCAAAAAATWTTTTCCGTTTCCGAAGTAAAACAATTTATTAAATAACATATCACACTTTTCAACAATATTTTTTAAGAAAGAAAGTTCAACCTAATTAAAAGAGCAAATAACAAGGGTTTTTTTAATTTTTATAAGGATTAAAGAATTCATATAAAAGTCAAAAGGACCGCAGGAAGAGGAAACACGACCGGAAGATATTTTTTTAATTAAGCATTTCCAAAATAATAGACAAGTCTTGCCACCAATTGCATATAACAAACAAAGGCATAAAAATGCACTCCATTCCCAAGAATTCAGCTATTAATAAACTGAGAACAAAACTACAAGACCAACCAGGCAGAATCTTGATGTTGCCTCAATAAGCAAAGTCTCCAATTGCAATGGAGTTAATTAATTTAATGAACTTAGACAAATCAGGTAATAAAAGATCAATTGAAGAAGGAGGTCAGCTAAGCTCAAGTTAAATGAAGACAAAAAAAAAAGAGCTCGAATTCAAAAAGAATGCCTGCTTAATGTTTGGATTCGAAGGGAAAAAACCACGGCACGATAGAGTAAAAGAATATTCATTTGTACCTAATATTTCAGAAGGAGATTGCTGCATCGAAAAATATAACTGCAAAGCAAGTCAAACAATAATTAGGATAAAAAAAAGAGCTTTAGGATAACTTCAAAGTAACAGAAACACCATATCTAAAGCTTTAACTATCTACCCGTCATGATATTAGGCCAAACTATAATGCATTTTCTTCATTCAACCAACTTACCCTTGAAAGTTGCAGCAGCATCAGCAGCAATTTCAAAATTTTGGAAGTTGTATATAGTAAAAAAACTTCTTCATATGTTCTGATTCCAAGACACCTAGGGATCAATTTAGACCACTAATCAGAAGGCCCAAAACTAAAGCCAATCAAACTGAATCAACATCAACTGATCCAGAAAGATAAAGAGGCAAGCGTCACAAGAGCTCTAACACGACAACTAACGAATCTGTACTTGTGATACATACAAGAAGAGATTTATTCCATGCAGCAATAAAGGATTTCCAATTCATAAAAAATTTCTATACAAAAAATTCTATGTCGTTTGGCCAAATTGTAAAGTTTATATACAATATTTTAATTTTATCACATTACACTCCAAATAGATTTCATCCAAATAATTTAGATAAATTATGTGAAAAGTCTCATATGCCTTTTAATTTATTGTGATCAAAATAACTCTTCATTTTCCTTCAAATCTTTAAAATAAAAAAGAAAAAAGACAAAAAAAGAAGAAGTKGAGTTGAAATCATCAATGGATGGGAAGTCAAGAAGGTCATTTTGAAGAACAAGGTTAGCTTGAAAAAGATAAACTCCTCAACTTTGAAGTGAACGAGGTCATTTTGCGGAACCATGGCAACTCTTTTGTGTCTCATTAGCCAAAATCGATCGCTGAATTGATGGGGAAGGTTTCGCTGCTTTAATTRAATGGACCTCTTCAGAAGAAAGTACATTCTCTCATCGGATATTTCCTTCGGTCTCCACAAGTCAAAGCAAAAAATCACTAAAGATGTAGAGCTATCTGCTYGGATTGAAAATGACAGTCGGGGTATATACCCTCAAGAAGAGCAAAAAGATTTGATAAGCAGGAGATTTCAATTAATTTCCCCTTGCTTTGTTTGATGATTTCAATTCAAGCTGCAATTCCTCATCTCCATCATCTTCTTCCCTTTTTTTCTTTTTTATTTTTTTAAATTTTCAAAGATTTGAAGGAGAATGAAGAGTCATTTTTTTAATCAAATTAAATTAAAGGGGAAATGATATTTTTTAAAGAATCTATCTAAATTAAGTGGATGAAATATTTCACTCACTCTATATATATGATCAAATTGAAGTACTGAGTATGAACTTGAGAATTTGACCAAACAACGAAAAACCTTTTGTACTTAACCCTAATTGAAATTACTCACTCCAACAATATTCCTAGATTGAGCACATTAAGTTATTTTGGAGGATTGTTCCCCAAAGAACCTTACAGAATTGAATTGTACAAAAAATCCATTTTGACATAATTCTTTTATAGGTCAGTTTGATTGGTGAACTTAATACATCTCCGCCCATGACTAAAAATAAGGGTTCTATCCAAATGGAGCCTAAATTCACTAGATTTGCAATCTTGATAATGATTGTTAAAGTAAGCTTTTGACATATCTTTGTAGGAGCTGGTAATGGCAATTGAGATGAATCTTATTATATAAATGGATATTGTTTCCGTTCTATGATGCATAGAGACCAGAGAAGGAAGATTGATAATGAAAATAAAATACGCACGCGAAGTATAACTTATGCACAATCCAGTGAAAATAATTACTATGAATTAGTATAAGAAATAGTAATTACTACATGCAGATACGAGCTTTCTACGTTCCGTAATCCACTTTCAAGGTTTCCATCGCATTCGGAGAGTCCTTYATTCTCTTGGACTCCATCAGTTCCCCTTGAGAGTTTGTCTCATTTGACGCAAGCGCGGGCACCGGCCAACTCCACCGGGATTAAGGATCCTTGATCCCTGTGGAAGGGACTTTGGACAGCTTTTAAACAAACCAGAACTGTCCAAAGGAATCGAGCAGATCATGCGATTGTTCAGGATGTGTTTGGTTGGAGAATGATAATCCATGAACTTGGCTATACATGGCTTCTTTCAAGGAATTAAGCCCCAATTGTAGAGCCTCTAAGCTGTTCAATTTCAATGTATGCTAAGACATGTTTTCAACATAAAACACAACCTCCAGTGGTCTTCATACAGAGGAGCTTCCTTGGATTCCTCAACCTAAAGCGGCTTACAAACTCATTCTTCAGTTGTTTTGGCAGATAAAAATATCATTTTGCTTCTCCATAGGGGAAATAAAGGAAAATAGGAAAGGGAGAGGAAGAGAGAGATGAAGAGAGAGAGAGCCACTTATAAGGAACGTTGAAGATGAATGTTGGGCCTACATGATTCATTCCAAGAGTAGAAAAAGACATTTATATCTCATAGGTTTTACATGTATGACTTCGCATAGAAAAGAAGTCTTACATTCCAAGACAAGCCAACACAGTTCAAAAATATGCTCTGGACATAAACCGTCAAATAGAAGCATCAGATGAAATTATTACTCTATTCACCTTTATCAAGTGTGCACTAAACTAAAACTATCAAACCTCTGTGACAAAAAGAAATAATTCCCCACTAGCTCTATAATGGATTCAAGCCCTTCCATATGGCTCATTGTGATACATCGTTTTTGTTGTATGCCCATGCTATAAGTAGCAAACAAAATTGAAGCAGCATGGAATTTCAAGGCATTTTATTTTGAATCTGTCGATGAATATGTACCAGAAACTCAACATATGATAGCCCACTTTGGGTCTTGTCTTCTACCATGTGCGAGAAAAACAGCATTCCTGAGATGTAGAAATGCATCAATATTTGAAGTGCAAACAGAAAGGAAAAAGTGACAAAGAGGAAACCCCTTTACTAACAGAAAAATCCAAAATAAAAGGAGAAAGAGAAAATGTAACTATTTAAAATTCCAACGGAGAACCGAAAGTATACTGGGACCTCTTTCAATGCCCAAAACCATTGCTTTTAGCTAGTCTTGAAAAGTTTATTACTGAGTATTGTTTATAATAAACGAACAATACACTATAATGGATAAACCCAGCTTAGATAAACTGATGATTTAAAGCAGAGGAAAGAAATGAAATGAAGAATACAGATTGGAAAAACGAAAAAAGGACAAGGCAAAGGAATAGGCAGGGAAACATCATGGCATCTTTAAAGATTCTCAGCTTTAAGGTATCATCAACTTGACTGCTGAGGGTCATAAGTGAAAAGAGTCCATTTGAATTGAGAAAAGCTAATAGTCCAAGGGATTAAATCATTTATATGGGGAGTGGATTAATACCCTTTCCTTTTCTTTCCTTTCTTTGTGTCCTTTTGTCTGGTTGTTCAACATAAATTAAAAATTAAACTGACTACAACAATGTTATTTGACATTTCTTTTCTTGTTCTTTATAYTTCTTTATTTCTATGGTGATATCATTTACAGGCGTAGCTCAGCCTGGAGGGCTAAAACATGATCCACTAACCTGATGAATCTCCTTTCTTGCACAATTTCAAGCTGCACAGTGGAAARGAAAACATATCAGAACTAGATTCCCACTCATAAATCATGAGAAAATACAGATACCAGATTACATATTGAAGAGAACTTCAAAACTAGCCTAGGGAGAAGTTTATGGGTGCATGAGAGAGAGGGGGGGAGAGATAGACTCATACCGAAGGTAGGAACATCTTTGGCGCCTTATCTCATTCATGACATCATTTAGCTTCTTTGACAGTAGATTGTCATACTGCTGAAGCACAAACTAGGAGGAGAAAGTGGTGGAATTTCACAATTGACAGGTCAGATATATTTGTACATGAATAGCAAACAAAATKAAATGCAATTTCATGAGTTAACAGCTTTCAATTCTAACTACCACATTTGCAGCAACTGATTCAGGACAACATTCAAATGCAAAAAATGGCTATGTAGATTGAAAGAAATTAGTTTCCCCTTTTCATTTGGCATGCATGGACATGGGAAGGTGGAGTAGGAAAACCAAACATTGACTAGCAATTCAGCAGATGGACTCTTGGAGCACCAAATTATAAATAAAAGAGGAAAACCCGACAGTCTGAGAATATCAGCTATACAGATACAAAGCATAGGTAACCGTTAGATCTCAAACATTAGCAACTTTAGGGTGCAGCACAGTTAGGCAAAGCCCATTGGCTAGAAAATGCTAACAATTTATAATGTGTCAAGTCCATCATGCAGCTTAAAATAAATTTAACCAGCTGAAATGTAATAAGTACCTGAGTAGGGATTTCTTCAATAGAGGAAATGCCAAACAGCTGTCTCATGGTGTCCTGCTTCACAGAGCTTCCAACATAAATTAAACAATCCTCTCCATTCTCTAAAAGATAGATCCCATCATCACTGATATGCTCGCTGGAAAGTGCAATAGTAGGAGGAATCAGAGTTCCATCCATTTCCTGTCAGAAGTAGTTGGATCAGAAACTTAGGCATAAGAATGGAAAAATAATCCATAATAATGGATGAATAGTCCGTACCTTTGAGTCAAGGTCATGAATAGCTATCATCCTTGGGTAAACCAATGGAACTGCCAAAGGAGTAGAAAGAGGAGCTACATAGTTGATCCAATAGGACCTATCATCTACGCGCCCATCAGTCCGTAGTCCAGTACTTTTGACCAAGGCTGAAAAAGCAGCCAATTTTAAAAATCAATCATTTGATCTAGAAATGCACCCCTAGAGTGGTGACAAAGGGAGAGAAAAYGATATCATTCGAAGTTTAAAAATGCAGCAAAGTTAACGATAATCCAGGAATGGGTAATGATCTTCAAAAGAAGGGTAACACCATAGGAAAGTAAATATACTTGCTAATGAAAATAAGAAATAAGGAAGATCATATTCATAAAAATTCACAACATAGAAAACTCATGAAAACCTAGAAATAATTGACTCATCCCTAGCATACTTGGCATAAGAAAATGGTTTTTTATAGTATCATTACAAAAACTTGATCATTGGAAGTAATATCGTCATATAAGAAGTTCTATGTTTTCATRYCTTACAGCTTATAAATATATGTAACAGCAGTAAAAATGTTATTAGGCAATTCAAGTACAATATTCTACAAAAAGAAAATATATGGAGAAAAATTCAATTAATGCACATCTCCTCCAAAGAAAGAAATTGTAATCAACGTATATACAGATATCTATAAGTGTTCTACTGCAAATCAATGTACCAAATACATCCTAATCAGTTTGAACATATACTTCTTCAACTAAAGGAAGTTCGCAAAATTTCTGCCGCAAATAGAAATTTATTTCATCTCCAGAAAATCATTCCATAGGCCAGCAAAATCTACAATAAAGATTTGTTCAGTTGGATGCACACACAGTTCTAGAATTCATGCAGATAAATTGTGGTTTTGGCAAGACTAAGAGAGGGAGAGTTCTGTGGCATTGTGCTTGGTTTTAAATGTTTTCGGTAATATGGGTAGAACGGAATGGCAAGACTTTTAGATTTGACTATATGCCTATTAAGTTACTTTGGGATAGAGTTAATTTCTATCATCTCTTTGGGCAATAGAATTAGTGCTTTTGGGGACATAGCATATGATAGATTTAGAAAGCGATTGGAGAGCAATGTAGTTTCTAGCTTATTTTCTTGAGGATGCCTCATCTTCTTTCTTGTATTTCTTCTTTTATTAAACAAAGAAAAAAGAAGCCAGCAAAATTTGTCGTGAAACACGAATACATTTAAATACAGGCTAAGCATCAAGTTACCCTGTCTCAATAAAAATTCCAACAGAGAAATGCACTTAAACAGTTAGCAACTAGAGATGCTTAGTACATACCAAGAGTATACAGAGGCAACAATTTAAGTGCCTCGGGCAGAATAAGTTGACCTGAGGACGACACTGTGGCACAAAATTTACGATACGAGTGCAAAATGTTAATGCAAAGGTTTGTTACTTGCTCCCTAACTTGCGAGAGTGGAGTAGAAGGAATTTCATTCGCCGCTGCGGAGAGAGAAAGTTATTAGAAGTGTGTGACCTTGATAAAAAAGAAATGAAAAGGTAATACCTTGACAAAAATAAAATAAAATTGCTAAACAAATTAAAATATCAAGTAACTGAGGTGAATAACATGGGAAGGCAACAGGTATTTACCAGTAAGTCAAACCAAAAATAAAGAAAAGAAACCAGCAAAACGAAGAAGGTAAAGGGACAACGAAGAGAAAAAGAGACAGAGAGACAGAGAGAGAGAGAGAGAGAGAGAAAGGTGTGGAAAAGCAATAACATCGAAACTTTCTTACCTTGCTTTAGTATACATGCAAATTGTGTATCCAAGTCAGCTGAGCGAAAGAGGTTACTTAACATGCTTGTACAGGGAAGAGACAATGTCGAAACACGTATTCTTCTTTGACCRTAGACTGTGGTGTAAAGGAGAGCAGACTGGACAAAACAAATACACAAGATCATTTAACGCGGAGTATCAGCAGCTTTATCATCACAAAGAAAGTG
>MEJB01000013.1:734511-754147 GCA_001752375.1 Rhazya stricta | reverse complement strand
CATTAGCATCATCCACTTAAACCAAGAATCTTCCTAGGATGTATATTCAGCTAAGAGTTAGAGAGAAAGGAGCGAAGACGAACCGCAGGAAGATCAACATCTGTAGGAATACGCTTACAGAAGTTTCCTGAATATTCCTGAACTTGAAGACCCTGTTAAAAAAAAAAAAAAGAAAAAAATCAATAAGAGGTCCTATCCTTTTGTGAAGCGCCATAAGACTGTTTACTGGATCATAAAATTCTTGCTATATAGGAGGGTCAAAAAGCAAAAAGTTTCCTCGAACTGCAAAGCACTGACCAGGCTGCTCCTGACACGCATAACAGCTTCAAATCCTTGAGGCCTTGTGACATTCCACCGAAGATCATTGTAAAGCTTAGCAGGATCAGAAAGAGCAGAAAAAGGGTAATAATAATACACCTGATAACAGAGTAATGTCTCAGACCACAAAATTTGAGGAAATAACAAATTGCTTAATTTAAAATAAACAAGAAATATTAATRTCAAAGCATAAAGGGAAATTTAGGACGAATGAGTTTATATATACCTGGCCTCCTGTAGTTCTTGGAATGACAGAGATGGAGGCAATGTCTACATACGATTGAGTTGTAATGAATAAATCAACACAAACCTGCAATGTTAGGACCCGATGAATTAGCACAGAGAGATGAGAAATCCAAGAAATTTCATGATAAAACACGAACATCCAATAAGGAGGGGCTGTAAAAAAAAGCTTACTTGGTATTCAGCAAATTCAATAGCCATTGTCTTCAAAACTTTATCCGCAGGTTGGAGCAATTTGTGAGTCTCCTGAAAATCCATAATACACAGCTCTTACAAACAAGACAATTATTACCTTTAGTAAAAAAGAACTGTTGTAGGTTCAATAATTAAACCTTCTCCCCTGCTGTTACATTGGTTCTCCCTTCTGCCTCTCTAGCTGAAAGGGCTCCAATGCCAATAGATGGCAAGACTGAAGAAACAAACAACAAATGTATAGTCAAAAGTGATGAAACGTATTGAAACTAAACTCAAACTAAGGGCTTGAATGCAGAGCACAGCAACATAGAGTGTCTTCTTATTAATTCATACATATCTATCATTTAGTTTCATTGAAATCAGCCCGCAACATGTTCCATTGAAATTAAAAACATTTCAACACATTCTCTAGATGTTTCATTGAGTTTTGAACATCTTAAGAACGATGCCAAAAACCTTTTTACCTCCTCAATTTCTCGATGGTTACATTTTGATACACATTCCAGAAGCTGCAAATCACTTATCTAGAATTCCATAGCAAGTAATTATATGCTCAACCTTGAATTTCTTTGATATTTCAACAGCATATTGATGATGAGCTTTTCAAAATCTCAGTCCAACATTTTCTGATTTTGCTACTTCCATATCCAAACTAAAAATACTGTGCAAATGAGATTGAGTTTCTTAGGCTCAGTACATCAGAGAAGAGAATATGTTTGCTTTAGTATCAGTACAGATAAAGAAAACAGCTTAGCATTCCAACTACAACCGGAAAATAGATAAGTTAATGGTTATTTTTTCAATAGAAACATGCACAACAAGATAATGATGCATAATGCAAATATCCATGCTTATCAGTAGGCTTATGAGCTTGCCTGATTGGAACACAAGAAGTTTGCCACCAGTACTCTTCATCGCCAAAAAAGCAGCCTAATATATGACAAGAACCATGATGTTATACTTGTGTACCGAGTTAAAAAAATCAACCTAAATGCATGCATTAGTAATATAGTGAAAAGGATATCAATCTTGTTCATGTCCAGAAAGCTACCGTAGAAGTGAGATCTAGGAGGTAGGTTAGTAGAAATCTAACATTCTTGTTTTATCGATTTCTCTCATTATACTTCTTTCCGAAAACTATTTTCTTATTTCGGAGGAGCACCATTTCCAGAATGCAATATTAACACTTTGACTATTGAGTCTTACCAAGAACAGTTCCTCAACAGATCAATTGCAACAAGCTTCTATCTATCCCCTCTTTTGCATGAAAGCAACAATTATCAAAATCGTTGTTGAGGACCCAATTTGATTTTGTAAATCAGCGTGAGCTTTCAAATTTTAATAGAAAATTCTGTTGCAAGCTTTTGGAGATCCTATGATTARTGTGTTAATTGAAGAATTAGAATTACAATAGTTGATAGAAGGGAACTCCAAGAAATATTTTATTTAKATGCTTTTTAAAGGCRTGGGATTAACTAGTTTAATATGTTGAATCAAATACTAATGCGTACCTTGACTGCAGCACCAAAAGCAGAATCAGAAATTCTATTGTTCTGGAACATTGTAGGGATACTCTCTAGTAACAACTCTAGATGTTGACGGCACTGTAGAAGATATCAAAGTTCATATTAGTAGTTGAAAATATCAAAAAATGAATCAAGATGTTAGTGCTTCATAAGTGTTTCACCGACCTTGRCCTTTACAAAGTGCAAAGGGAAACCAAAGACTGAAATAATAATAACAATAACAATAATAGTAATAATAACCTCTATATCTTAAATCCACACCTCTAATTAATAATTTCATTATTTGGTCATTAGTACTCCTTTAACTTTTTCATTATCAAACCATCCACTTTCATTATTCCTAAACTAATCTTTTAATAAGACATGGCCATCTTGCTTCAACTCTCCAACTCTCTCCTCAGGCATTCATTTCCCTCCCTACACCTCCACTACCTCATTCGCCACAGCACCAACTTCATTTATCGYTGTCCATGGATCCATGGTTTATGTATGCTCTTGCTCAAGTGAAGAAAAGAAGCACATGGAGATTAAAAAGGGGAGAGGATTTTCCTGTTATCTTGTCTTCGTGGGGAGAGTGAGTGTGTGAATGTTTGGAGAGTGGAGACTACAGGGGGTGAGGATTAGAGTACTACAATTACAGAAAGAAATATTTACAAGAAGAAAGATTGATAATGGAGAAGTTAAAGGATACTAATGACTGTACAATTAAATTATTAATTAGGGGTGTGGATTTAGACCCTCCCTAATAATAATAGTAGTAGTAGTAATAATAATAATAATAATAATAACAACAATAACAACAATAATAATAACAACGATAGCACAGTAAGAACTCAGAACCCAATATTCTGTAAAAGAGACCTCAGAAAGTTGAACAACGATGTCACTTTGAAGTGGAGTATAGACGTCTTGCACATCAGGGACTACGAGCATCAATGGCTGCAATCGCAGGTTAACAGCATTAATGCAACTTGCCGTTCAGAATTAGCTAATGTTACATGTGAAAGTTCTTGCTAATCATTTGAATAAGTAATTCAGAAATCGAACAATATCTCTTAATCAAAACCCTTGATAAAGAATGTAAAAAATAACAAGTTTGTGATTGACACAATATCTGTGACATTAAAATGCAAATGCAAGAGTAGTAATTGCTTAAATCCGATTTTCGGGCTAGATTCACTAGCAAACTTTATTGGTTACAACTCATTCTTAAGTATCATTTATGATTCTACCTATTATGAAATAAATTTATGTTTTACTTTCACATCATACAGTCAGACTGCATAAGATCATAAACATAAAGCCTTTTTGTAAAGAAAGAAAGGAAAAATGCAAATTCTTGCTGAAAAGGAGTATAAGGATGCAGGCTGTCTGCATGTATGTATTTTTGCATACTATTGTTTTTAAGGAAAAAGAATCAACAAAAAGAAGAAAGAAGAGAATTTCAGATAGTTAAAGAGTTGTGTGCACTAACCTGCTGCAAAGCACGTTTCAGATTGTAGAAGTGGATGGTTGAGTCAAATGTAGCAACCCCTACCATCGTCCGAGGACCCTCCTGCATAATTATCAATATTTTATGACTTATCTTTCTTCATCAAATGCTTAAGAATATCGAAATTTGATATCAAGAGTATCGGATTCTGGAAGTTATGTTATCTTTCTACCAATCGCACCAGGTACTTACAAAATTCCACCATCTCCATTTTGGATATAGGGGTTTTCAAGTTCAAAAATATGTACAATCATGATATACTAATCATAAAATTCCCTTTTTTGTTTTCTTTTCAGAGATTCCAACAGTTATTTCTGTTGCATCAGGTGCTAAATTAATTCAAACCATTCTATTAGTTAAAACTTTTAGAACCAAACAAACAGTCAAAAGTAAATACAGACATTTGGTCCCACCCAGAGGATATTAGGAGAAGTYTTCCCTTCAATAACTTCACACAAATTAGAATAGTCGATGAYAAATTGTGTCAAAGCTGGAAGAAAGCTCACAGATTTGTATTGAATATACTATAATTGATTGCATGATCCACAGAATGAAGAATTAAGCATGGATCTGACAAATCCAAAATTCCACATAGAAGAGAAAGAATCAAATGCTAGAAGCACAGATAGAAAAATCCACTAAAGCCTTCCTACATCAATAGTGAAAAATTAAATGTACAAGACCATAAATTTGATCTTGGGTRCTATCAAAACTTAAATGATAAGTTCATTTCAGTCTGTTCCCAAGCATATCATTCGAATAACTAACCATAACAGATAACAAGCCAAAGTACAAACAGCCTTAGCATGTCTGAATGAGGGATAAAAGTCACAAACTGTAGTCATCGAATAGCACTAGTATATCAAAAACCCTTAATAGTGCATAAAAATAAAAAATAAAAACTAAAAACTAAACTAACAAAAATTATTCCCCGGATCCAAAGTAAGATGGCAGTAGAGTATCACCAAAYGAATAAATAAATAAACATAGAGATTATTTGTATGTCTAATATTTTTCTCAGGTATACTTAGTTTTCCTACTTTGAGTTGATAGATCAGTTGATAGATCGATCAGCGAACCTTACTTAAAGAAGATATTGCAAGATTATAAGGCATGAAACGTGAAGTTAGTGACTTATGTATTGCTCAAGAGGTGAAGGCTAATTGGAATCTGTTTTTCAATCCTATAAATCCTTTATATAAGCAACTTGTTGCAATATCACTCCATGTCAGGGCCAGACATGAGGTGAACAAACATATCTCAATGAAAGCATTTCTCGAAGGCTAAACATGCAGTGTTATTATAGGAAGTACTTTGACGAACTAGTGTGAGAAATTCCAATTATGAAGTATTTCGAACAAGAGGAACAGAACCTCCTACAGTAGATATTAATAGGAAATGCATAATAACAAGATCCACAACCATAATCAGTTCCTGGCTTAATAAGAAAATCTAAAATGTATTCAGAAGCTATTTTATGAAATGAACAACCGAACTGATAGTCACTGTTTGCAGGTCCATATCTTAGAAATAACATCTAACTCAGCAGCATTCTGTTACAAATCCCCTTTCTTCAGTATWACAGAACTAACATTAACAAGACTGCCAGAAAGAGTCAGATCCTATAATAAGTTCTGTTKGCAGATGATATTTGTCAGAAGCCAGTAGAAATCCTTAGCAAGGAACCTTTTATTTCAGCCGGAAAGAAACATTGTACAGTTCATGTCCTCTTCCACGTAAACAAGTCAATAGAACGTGCCTCATGATTAGCAAAAAAAAAAAACATCCTCTCTATGTCTATCAAAAATTACCAGCTTAACAAAGTGTCCTCGACAGGAAAATAAAATAGCATGGGAAAAGGAACAACAGAAAATACTTACAGGAAGATCAGCAATAACTTGGCTAATTGCACTACAAGCTGCTGCAGTAGCACCAGTCTGTATCGAGTTCATTGATACATCAATCAGAAAGAAAAATACAGCAGGCATTGGCTCCCGCACCTGAAGATAAGACGRACATGTAATCGTCACAATTACGTTAAGCCCCAAACTGCAGTTATAATGAATTTACTGCTTCACCAAGCATTAATGGATGTCTTCACAATATATTTAAGTTTGGCTGTACGAGGCAGCTCTTTTCAACAACTAGAAACATAAACTTCTCTAAACTCCACAATCCAACATTAAGCKATAAGARGTAACACTTAAAGTAGTCATAACTTTTCCAATTAGAACAAGAGAAACCACCCTCAATTACAGAGTCCAATATGATCAGGCAGGCAGGTGTATGTATCAATGTTACATGTTTCAGCAATAAGCATTCTCTAGTGCTTGCAATTGGAAGTGATCAAGACGTCAGAAAAACTTGGTTAACTATTTATCCCATGCACAATAAGGAGCTCAATGGCTGGTAAACAGGGCCAAGGAAAATAAAGAAACTGATAGAGTGTTATTAGAAGGCAAGGCCTAAAGACCCCAATCGTATACTTCTTACAAGCAATTGAATGGTTGAAAGTCAGCTCATTAAGATAATTCTTGACTTTCAAACATGTAAACTCTGTCAATGAATATCAGGCCAAGTCAAAGGTAACTAACACTGAATTCCTTAGTTGCAACAAATTCAACTGTTCCTCTGCATAGCTCAGGTCTGTCCTCAACATCTCTACGCCTGCCATCTGGACCTAAGTTGCAATGATAGTCACGGGGTGTCTCATTCACATGTCCTGCAAAATGTTAAGAGACGAATTACAAATTTAAACATTCATTATTCTTCTCCATTTCAAGAAAAAGCAGGTATATAGTGTAATCTAAATTAGCTAAAAGATAAGTCAACAAACAAAAAATATATCAATATTTGAACTGCCAAATCTCCTTTTACTTGAAATAAGGACTCAAGTTTGRGGGATGATACCTTAAATGCCAGAACCAAGGACATATATGATTAATAACTTTTTTGGAAGTACAGATTGGTTGAAGAAATGGAAGYGGGAGGTAARAGAATCATTTATCACACAGATGAATATCTCCTTCACCTTATAGTTTTCTTATACAAGAAAGCTCAAAGGAAGTTTCTTTCAATTATTTCCTATTTGAAGGGGGCGYGGTAATCAAAGGAAAGAAATGTAATAACAAAGTAATGAAAATTAACATCACTCACCTAAAGAGCAATTTCTGGAACTTAGCAATTCTAACCATTAATGTCCCTTTAGTTTTACTGTTGAGATCATGAACAAGAAATATTGTCCTGATTGCTTCTTCAACTTCTCCTACTGATACTATTTGAGGAAGGAGAAGATCTCACCCAGTAACGTTGCATACCTCTCCATATTTCATTTTTCCTCCCTCCTCACTTCCTCGTCAATAAAGGAAAGGTCATTGCTGACCCACTCCAGTTTCATCCAAACACCCTCCTTTCACTTTCCATAAAAGTAGATAACCAAGCAGAATTCAGTAAATTGAATTGTACCTCAGACAAGGATTGCCCATATAATTAAGGAATGCAAATAATGGAAAAGGCCATATAAGAATGTTATATGGAATGCATGACTGGAAACTTACTACATATTAGTATCACACAAACCCTGAAACCAATAAAATATTTACTCACCACATAAGTTGCAGATAAAACGCCTTCCCTGATCAATAAATTTCATGAATGGATTTATGTAAGCTTTGCACTGAGAACACCTAACAGGACCACTTTCACCAAAATCAACAACCTATGAAGCACAGCAAACCCGTCATATAAGAATTAGATGGAAAAAGTAAAGAACTAAATGCATACTTCACATGAGACCTAATTTTGGTTATCATGCCAGAGAAGGCCAAACTATAGGACAATACATCAATGCTCCAAAAGCATATGCAAGTGCAAATGTATATCAATTGAAACCAAAGAAGTTGCACATCGACGATTCACAAACTTGACTACAGTAGAAATCACATCTGGCTTATTCAATCGTTTTATGTATATTAAATGACCAGAGAATAAGGAAAAGGGAGGGAGATTTCCACTACAATTACATAATAAAGTCGAAGATAACAGAATCATCTAGGGTATCCATTCCAAAGTATAATACAATTCCCTACATAGGGCATACAAATTCTTTCAAACTTCCAAGCAGCAGATTATGCAATATAAACTTTCATGATTTCCCAATAAAGCGACTATGCCTTCTAGTCATCTAGTTTATAATTACTTTGTCTTCTTCATCAGCATCAATGACAAAGTTCTGGCATTTGAGAAACTACATGACCGAAGAATAACTACCTAGTTGTCTAATAAGAACATCATAGTAAACATCCACCATAGTAAACATCCACAACACAACCCTTTATAACAGATATGCACAAAAAAGGAGCACTAAGGGATGCGATAAATGTTCAAATGTGCATCAAATAATAAACGAACTAAGCTGCACTAAAGAACCGGCACCATGGGCACAAGCTTCCTCAACCCCAAAGCCAAAAAAGCGAAGAGAGTAAAGCGGTAAGGAAGAAGGATTCCTCTTTAAGTTTAAAAACCATCACACAAGGGGCGGGCTTCAGTGTGACTTTACAATATCTGTAATTTGAGACTTCTACAAGATCAGAAACTCATTACTTCTAAGTGCAAAAAACATGTAGAGGTTTTTGCAGCGCTTCTAATACTGTAACTTGTTAGGTGTCATGGGATTTAGTGGTTTAGTTTTTATATAAATAGATGCAAGTTTGTTGCCCTTAAATTTTATTGCTATTAACAGAAAACTTTACCTGTAAAATTTCCTTTGTTTTTCATTTTCACTCTAACGAGTACGAAAAACAGAKACTGATGCTCAGAAACTRTTTCTGGTTGCTATTTCAGTTGCTAACAGTTTACTATTATCTTTTTAAACTATTATCTTCTTTATAAATAATGAAGAAAGAAATACTTTGTGGCCATGTAAGCCATWATGGCAGTCAAAGCTCAGGAGAAGCTGTACAAAAAAACAATTCRGATTGCCAAAAAGCACCAYGGAATGAAATAACTGCAGAAACACTTCCTTTGGCTTGTACTATGAATAAATGGTCATAAAGSGTGGAATAAGTTTTAATATTTGACATGCTTACGGTTATATTTGACTGCAAAATTTGTAATTTAGCCAACCAATGCATGATCATTCTGTTTCAATTGACACAACAAAAATAACCAAACAAAATGTAGAAGAAATAGGAATATCATTAATTACTTGTATTGGCTCCTCAGATGGATGAGGAAGAGCCAGAGGCTGGACCAACAAAGCCAACTGCATTGCAGATGTGTTCAGAAGGTCGGCAGTGCAGGGAATCTGTTTAATCAGAAGAAARAGCATCCATACCATCAGACACTACCATTGCTTGGACAAATATGAAACCAATGACTACCAAGAGAAAATTCTCAGTCAAACAAATTGGCTAATCAAAATGAAGGAAGATCATTTTACAACAAAGGTAAGTGACTAGACCTGGTTGATGGTACACCTCACGTAGCGCGGGCTGCAATTCCCAGTGTCTCTAACAATATAGTCACTTGTTGCGGGCTTCAGAAACAAAGAGTAATGATCAAACAGAGAACATAGAGATACAATAATCACATGGCAATCAGATATGAAGAACAAAAAGAATAATAAGAAAACGGATTCAAACAGTCTACTTTTTGTTGCAGCAACTGGTACAAGCAGCAAACTCAAGCAAAAGTGCAAGAGAAAATAAATAATAGCAGAAATTAATTCTTAGACACTACAACAAGCAATCTATGATTYGGAAAAGGYAAACTTTTCTATGCTGAACAGTCATCACAACTTACTGGGGGAGGATTTGCTTGATTGGCTTGACGAGTTTCATGCATTATCACAGCAGAACTGGGAATAGGACGCGGGATTTGGTTTGGATCAATTTTYGATTGCCCAGTCACTGAGGCACCCATATGACCTCCCACTGCAGGCGGCATAGAAGCCAAGGATTGACTAAGAACTGCTGGTGGCATTCCGAACATTCTAGGTGGCTGTGTAGAACCAGCAAATGGAGATGGAGCCACCTATAAAAGTCACTGGATTTAGAATTGACTGACAGAAGTTGTGAATTTAAAAAAATATTTAACAAAATGAGTACATGACTAGGTGTGCTACAGAGACAAGATAAATAATCTTTTCAATTAAAAAATGAAAGAGAGATATTTAAAWACAACTTATTTGGCAGATAACCTTCCATGCCATTATAGCAGATTATTGATCAAAGGAATGAAAAACCAAAACTATAACAAGTTTATGTGTTTAATTCTGAGCCATTTCTAGTCCCCAAAAGAAAAAGGAAAACAGAATCAATCTAATAAACCCACTAAAAGCACTCTAGAAAGATGTTAGGCCACTTTCTCTTCATTCTTTATCTTTATTCTTTCAACCCAATTCTGTAACTTTGGAATTAAAAGAATTGAACTAACAACCATGGAGAGAAAGAAGGGATAGAAGAATGACAGAAATACAATCACCAAAAAGAACTCCAGAAAACAAGTGGAAACTGGAGCAGAACAGAAGGTGTTATACCTACTCCGGACAATACAACTTATTTGGCAGATAACCTTCCATGACATTATAGCAGATTATTGATCAAAGGAATGAAAAACCAAAACTATAACAAGTTTATGTGTTTAATTCTGAGCCATTTCTAGTTCCCAAAAGAAAAAGAGAAAAAAGAATCAACCTAATAAACCCACTAAAAGCACTCTAGAAAGATGTTAGGCCACTTTCTCTTCATTCTTTATCTTTATTCTTTCAACCCAATTCTGTAACTTTGGAATTAAAAGAAGGGAACTAACAACCATGGAGAGAAAGAACGGATAGAAGAATGACAGAAATACAATCACCAAAAAGAACTCCAGAAACAAGTGGAAACTGGAGTAGAACAGAAGGTGTTATACCTACTCCGGACAATACAAACAGCTATTAACATAGTTCTCTACTTTTCTTTTTCAACCAACAAATCTTTTATCAGAAGGAATTTGTCAAGTCCAATAACAAACATAATACAAAACCTAAACCATCTCATTTTTGCTTCTTGGAAGACAACAAATTACTTGCAAGAGCTCTTAAGAAMCTGCTTCGCCTTCTTCAAACAATGGAACAACAATAATAGGAAAATTAATTTACAGAAAAAGAAAAAAGTTGTAATAGCAATTTCAACTCATAGTTCCATATTGCAGCTGCTGCCACCTGTAATGTCACCATCCTACGTGGTAGAGTTTAGCTTCAAATGTTTACTACAGCTTTTGGAGTAATCTCCAATCTAAACTACAGGTTGGAACAACCTACAATCTAAACTACAGGTTGGAAAAACCTACATTCTAAACTACAGGACTTTTTGTGGTGAACCATAGAGGAAATGTTTTGACTTGAGAGTTTCATCCTTCAAGAGTTCAAATATTCATATCCAGCATTTATTTTCTTTCTCCTCGTGGTAAAAAATTAATAAATATCATAAAGGTTGCAGATACTCCTGCACACAAAGCATACACATAGTACAATCAAAATTAGTTCTCCCCTTATTTTTGAAGAGTCATTTTTGTTTAGGGTGGAAACAATAAAATGTGATAGCATTCATGTGAAATAAGAATTATTACATTCTTTCTCTTTTCATTTTTCTTCTTCTTGTTGAGAGTTTTATGCTTCAATAGTTCAAAAATACATATCCAGCATTTATTTTCTTTCTCCCGCGTGGTAAAAAATTTAATAAATATCATAAAAGTTGCAGATACTCCTGCACACAAAGCATATACATAGCACAAGCAAAATTAGTTCTCCCCTTATTTTTGAAGAGTCATTTTTGTTTCGGGTGGAAACAATAAAATGTGATAGCATTCATGTAAAATAAGAATTATTAAATTCTTTCTCCTTTCATTTTCTTCTCTTCTTGTCTTTCTTTTCTTCGCTTTTTTTTTTTTTTTTTCTTGTTGGGCTTGAGAGTAGGAGGGATGAATTGGAAGCGGGCTTTTGGTCAGTCAACTACATGTATATTATACAATAAATCATTAATCAAACTTGTAAATATTTGCTGCCAGTCCACTTCTTTCCTCTTTCTTTCCTCTTTTCTCTCCTCAAGCTTCTCTACACTTAGACCACCCCCTATCTCAATCTGCAAATAAAAGTAAAACCCTTATTATTAACCGTATCTAGATAATATAGCTTTCAGGGCTGCTACAGTTGCGTCTGAAACTATACTCAAGGAAGGATTGCCATATGTCATGCACAATGCATACTTATAGCATGACTTGTACATTTCATAATTGTGTCTCTAACTTCTTTCTTTCCGGGTCCCCATAATTCTTAAAATCAAAAGCACACATCCATGGAACTATTTGCAGGAAGCAGAAAGGGAAAAAAAAGACAGTTACTTTTTCTACACATCCATTCTGTAAGCAGGAGAGGTTTCGCTCAACTTTCCAGCATCTGTCTAATGAAAATTGTGAAATTTGCACAATTTCAGAAGACTCCCCTTTCCTTTAACACTTTTTCTTAGACAACTTTCTTATTCTCCACCTCTAAGTAAAAAAGTACATGTTAAGCAATTCTGCTACCAAGATGCATGACATGCTCACACCCAAATAAAAACATAGTACCTAGTACACTAGATAAAATAAGAAAACCAGAACTTTCGGTTTTCTAGAAAATAAGAAGACCTTTTATTATTCACTTCACATTTCTAGAGAAGAATGAAGCATGACTTTCTCTCTATTTTGTATTGCTTGATAAATAGTCCACAAAACTAACAGTGTGCGAAGCATACCAGCCATGATAAACAGGGAAATCTTGCAGATATTATACATATCTTTTAACATTAAGGATCTAATGCAACAGGATTTRGGTAGGAAGAATTATTTTGCTCATTTTTAGASCTTTTTGTACAATCATCTTTGAGATGATTACAGTCAAAGTGCTTTTGTGTCTGCACATGCACGTAGAGGTATCCAATARGGTATGCTGAGAATGGAAATGTCAAAGTATAATATTTTGTGATTCATGATTCCTGCCCCATAGTTGAGGTACAACTAACAAGATGAATGGCTCAAGTCAGGAAGAATACATATCTAGCCCTTGAAAGCAAAACTTYAACACAGATGCTCAGAAATTACTAAAGTGATATTTTTTCTTTTTTTTGAACTGCTGCCTGTCAAGATTAAGAGATCCACATCTTGTACACTTTGTGCTTTTAGCCACATTTGATTTTTCTCCTTCCTGTAAGTACATCCTTTTTCAACTTCATACTTCCGGTGAATTTGACTAACTGCTTCAAGTAACTTAGACATGCTTTAATAGGCAATGGTATTTCTCAGCCTTATAGCACCTCATGAGTGTGCTTACAGAAAATATTCAGATATATTAACTTATACMTTCCACATGGTTAAAGTTWTCTTTAAGTYTCTTATGCTTAACTTTCTCCTAAACTAGCAGTAAACCATGAAGCAATTTTGGCATGTTTGAAACCTGTAAACAAATTTAAGAACTTGCATGCATTTTAGAAGGGAGAAAACAGAATCTTCATGTCAGAAATAGGGAACAAATATATCACTAACAAGTTTAATCATAAAACTAAAACATCACCTGCCCGGGTTGCACCGSCCATGTCTGTGTGGCATATGGAGAACCAGTAGGTGGAGGCATGCCTTGAACTGGAGCTGAAAATGGTGAGGAACCTGAAGGTGGTTGAACATGTTGTTGTGCAGCTGCAAAAGGCRGTGCTGGTTGTGCCATACCAGGTGATGCAGTAGATGGTGGACTTCCAAAGGGTAAACGCATACCCGGAGGCTGCAAAGGACTAGCAGAGGACATCATTGTTGGTGGCTGAACTCCTACTGGTGGCCTTGGTGTACTACCAGTTGGAGGAAAACGTGGTCCACCTTGTGTCAACCCTGACCCAAATGCTGGTGGTCCATTACTAGTAAGACCAGCAGAACTTGAGGGTGGAAATGCAGGACCTGATGTTAGTGGCCCAGGAYGAGGACCCAGCCCAGAAGACGGAATGGCACCAGGAGGTGGTGGAACTGCTGAACCAGCCATTTGTGAAGGCACAGCCCCAGGAGGCGGAGGCCTTGAGGCAAAAGGTTGAGTAGGCTGATTCATTGSAGGATGACCAGTGGGTCTATAAGCAGCAGCATTTGGAGGCAATGTAGCTTGTGGGGGGCCACTAGGAGGCACCGGACCCCTCAGAAAAGCACCAGGAGGAGGTGGACCAGGACGGGAAATGGGAGGTGCTCCTGCAAAAGGTGGTGGTTGTTGACCAAAAGGTGTAGGTTGTCTAGGTGCATTAGTATTAAGCGGTGGCTGATTCGGCCTATTAATTTGCAAATTCTGCATGTTATCAGCTAATAAATTTGGATTATAGTTTGGTGGCGCATTGCCTGGCCTAGGCCCCCCAGGAGATGCCATTGATTTCAACAAATTCAGAGCAGTGACTTCTGAAAACCAAAGATCTCAAGTTAACCTCCCTATAATTTCCACCACAAATCCGACTGGACGCAAGTTTCTTGCACTTGTAAGCAAACCCTAATATTAAATGGGGAAAAGGAATCAATTATTTTCATTAAATCAAGGTTCAAAAGAAAAAATTTACCAAAAAATTTAAAAAAAATTCATTTTACAGTACAGATGTAAATTATGTTCCTCTGCCAATTAAAATCAAAAGAGAAGTTCAATAAACAGATTAACTCTACCCAGAATATACATGTAGACAAATTTTCTCAAATGAAAAACAGAAAGGTGCTTCCCCCGCAAAATTCACTGTTACCCAAGAACGGTTCCAAGACTACATTGTTGTCTACGCCAGATAAAATTGAACTCAATCACAAATCCAAAAACCGAAGTTACACAGCAGAAGAGAAAATCGTACAGYGTTATACTCACTAGACGATAATTAGAATCAATATCTTCASAGAAGATTACCAGATTTTTTGCTTCTACTAGCTCAAAATAGTTCAGGATTCTCGTGATTCGAGAACGGAGCTTCTCTCGGAAACACGGCAGTAGAGATGGCAGAGAAAGACGGCGGATCAGTGGTGGATCGCTAGCACGGGGAAATGAAACCCCAACACAGAGAGAGACGGAGGTTTCGTTTTCGCCGGGGCTTATAACGTAACGAAGCTGTTTTTTCTCTTTTTCTTTTTTATGGTAATTTAGTTTTTACCATTTTACGGGAAGTTTTTCTCTACTTTATGAGAGATTTGAGATATGTCTAAAAGGTGTTCGAACCAATGAAATAAAGCCACGTCATATTTATTCCAATGGTATATGAAATATCATTCCTTTATAGATTTTTCTTTTAATTTTTTCTAGAGAACCTTTCTAGAATTTAAGATTCAAAACTTTGGTTATGATTTGGAATTTGATGTATAAAGAAACATTTTTATTTTAATTTAGTGGCAAGTTTCATTTATGTAATAATAAAAATGGATTATATCTTCATTTCCAAAGTCGTTTAATAAATTATTTAATACTTAAAATTAAATTTACATTTTTATTAATATTAAAAATTTATTTAAATATTTATAACATCTTACCAAACTAAATACCTTTTAAGTGTTGTTGCATTCTTACAAATCGTAACTCACTTGGCTTATCATATCTATACCCATTGGAGTAAATTGCAATCATTTTATGACTCTTTAATATATTTATTATATTAAAAATCTTATTTATAAATAAGTGGTAGTTTGAATTTTCTTAAAATTGCAAATCGTAATTTATATTCTAATTTGATTATATACTATTGGAAGTAATTGCAATATTTTGTATACTCTTTATAATATTACTTATATTAAATAATTTAGTGCAATGTCTTATCGGAGATAAATACTTCTAATTATCAGTTGAAATTTGCTTAACATTGCACATCGTAACTTATATTCTATTTGATCTATATGCAATTGAAGTAATTGCAATACATGTATATGCCCTTATTGAAATTCACAAATATAGAAGGAATAGGAAAAATTTAATAAAATAATAAATTTTAAAAATGAAACAATATCAAAATTTAATTAATCATTATTAAAATGTTTACCAAAATAATGTTTAAATTTATACTGCTTAACAAATATTTTTATTATTAACAAATCAACTATTTCTTAATACCCGTCATCTTCGCGGTTTTCAATGCTTCAACATCACTCAAAATTCTTATCTACTTTCTAAAATTCCGCCAAATCCAAATGAAAATGTCATTTCTGAATATTTTTTAAGAGTTGGACGTGGGCCTCATTTATCAGTCTTTGTCCCCCGCCTAGAAGTGAAAAAGATGGGGCACTCTTGCCTTCTATTGGGCTATCGAACAACTAAAATTGAAATCCACTTTTAAAGCTTACATTTACTTAACTGCATAATATAGTTAACATTGATTCGCTAAGCGTTATAAAACACAAATCAAGTGTTAGTAGATTATGACTCTAAACCAAAACAAAATATATACTTATATTTATTTTTTGTTTACTTAACGTTTAAGCATCAAAATCATACCTCTATATTTTGAAAACTTATCATATATACAATTCTTCCAAAAAAAAAAAAAAGAGTACCATTAGGTCATAAAGGGGAGGGACTTTAGTAATTATTCCGAATAGAAATTGAAGATTTATACCATTGTGGAATAGGTCAATGCTTGAGAATATACCCAAACTTTATTTTTACTTACTTAATTCCTCAAAAATTTAAACGTATTTTTCATCTTGCCATCACGTAATATGGTGGAAGTTGACAAGGGAAAGCTACATGCATGAAACATTATAACACATTGAAAGGTTAAAAAAGTGTAAATAACCATTAGGGTGGAGGGAAAAATGGAAAAAAATTTGAAGGCCAAGGACGTCTTTCGTTTAATATTTCGTTTTTCTTTTCTAATTCTTCTCCCCCTTCTTCCTCCTCCATCCAACCTCACCTTCGTACCACTGTTAGGAGATGAAGTGATGCGCGGCCTCACATCTTGTGATCATTAGCATCGAAAAATGCAACGACCATTTTGCAAATGAAGCTCCCGAAGATGCTCGGTSAAAACTGCAAAATGCAGTGACCATTGTCCACATGCATTGAGATTCGAATGCAATAACGTACAAACAATTTGACCACTAACTCCAACTATCATATGTATAACTACTTTGATTCCTAATGTTATAAATACAAATAAGCRTTATGTAAATATGATCTAACCAAAACAAAATATGTTTTTACTATTTTATTATTTTATTTGACCTTAACATTTAAAGCATCAAAACTATATCCTTATATTTTGAAAACTTATCAATATATACCATTTCTTAAAAAAAAGAATTACATTAAATCTTACAGGAGTGGGATTTTGTAGTAAATTATTTTGATGAAAATTGAYGATTGTTGTAACTATGTCAATCCTTTACAAATATATCTTAACTTTATTTTTGCTTACTTATGTCCTGCAATAATTTACGTACATTTATTTCTATCTTGCTATCGTCTAGCATGACGAATCCGGGGRGCTACATGCTGGACACAGGACAACATATTGAAGGTTAAAAAAGTCAAATAATCCGCTTGGAATTGAGGGTAAAAACAAAAAAAATTGAAGGCCAATTTGTTACATATTCGTTTTCATTTTTTTTCTTTTTCCTCCTTTCGTCTTCCTTCTCCATCCAACCTCACCTTCGTGCCACTGTCAAGAAATTTAGTGACACGCAGCCTCACATCCTGTGGTTGCCATCATCGGAAAACACAATGGCCATTTTGCAAACGGGTTCTCTAATAAAGAGCCTAGTTAACCAACATATTTAGAAAAAAGGCCCTCCTTTAAATGATCTTTATTAAAAGGCCTCATCTATTAAAAAACTCTAAAATATATTATTGAATTACTAAAATAATTATCTCTATTAAATTATTAAGTTAACTTATCCTAATAGATTTTTTTATATGACCAAAATACCCTCATGTTATCTTGATTGTCTATAACCAACAGAGAAGGCACCCTTGGCCCCCTTTAAGTCTTTCGCGGTGGACCCTCCACCCACCCCTACTCCCTTATTCGGCCCGGGGAACCCCCCCGTCGACACCTGGGGATTGCCGTAGCCTAACAACATTCGTGTATAAGCTGACTAGCATCTAGGGGGGCGAAACCCCCTTAAATACCCCGAATTAAGGGTCCTTGTTAGTTTCCTAAATAACAAAGAAACCATAATTTACAAATTCCGGGGGAGGAAAACAAAAAATCAACGATCTATAGTAATCTAAATATATTACGGAATAAGGAGTTAATAATTTACCCCCGGTAACAGGGGTCCCGCCGGTCATCGGGCTGTTTGGGGCGAGGTAAACCGTCCATGGGGGGGGGCACCTAGAAAGCTAACCAGCCCCTGAAGTAAACCGGCTTATTGTTAAACACCGAGTTTAATAAAAATGGTCATATTATACCCGGATACATAGCCCCCCGCAATCCAAAAGGTCTTAACAAGACCCCTGTATACATTAAACTCTGGTATAGAGTTTTAAAATATCATACTTGTTAAAGTCCGGTATTGGTAAGAACACCAAAAAAATTACTCTCCACTCCCCCAGTTACAACTCGTAGGGGTAAAAGACCCGTGTCGACGCCCTAAGGGGGGTGGTACCCCGGGGGAAATGTCCCCCCCCTGGGGTTGATAAAGTTACTTTTATTATTGGGAGTGGTAAAAAAGGGACTCACCCGTACCCGCCCAAATAACCAAGCAAAATAAAAAAATTCCTACATAACTTAAAAATTTGGAGGATCCCAAAACCTCTATTTTGTTTTTAAGGGTAAAAGACCTTAGTTTAGAGTCATCCACCAACCCCAATTTTCCCCCTTTAGTTGACATTTGAACATTAAAAAAGGTTAAACATTGATGTTCCAATTTACCCAACCTTCTGAAAAAACCCCCCCCAACTGCCCCTTATCCCGAAAAATAGTGGGAAAAGTTCAATGCAAATAAAGCCCCCTTAAATTTAAAGGTAACTATTCCTCTTTATATTTGTTAAATGAACTTCTTCCAAATAGTTTTCTAAGAACCCCCCCTGGCCGAATATAAGTATATGGGGGTAGGGGATTGCATTACCCAATTACTATAAGCTTCTTCCTGAATATTATAAAGAAGATAAAAGATATAAGATCCACAGAGCACTCAACAAAGAAGCAAAAGCATTCATGGGGTAAACCCTACAAACCGCCTGACATCTATAGTATTTATGATTACATAACTATTATGATATTGTTGATAACGCGACTAATCAAGTTTTCAACCGCGCCCCACTATTAGAGGAGTAAACCTCTTAGTTTAGTTGGATAGGGATACGAACCACATCCGGTAATACCAATAGCTCATGTTATCCTCTTTAAAGTCCCTTGAATGTTCCCACTAACTTATTATATACATATTTAATTCCTATTGTTCAAACTAATAAGTATGGTAAAGCAATCACTATACCAGAAAATTAGGAGGGAATTTAAATAAAGGATAGAAAACATAACAATGTGCACTCCCTACCTTAAATATTATAACAAGTAAAATAAATGGATAAACAAAAATATTTCCCATCTAACTACCTATTTAAAAGTACATTGTTTCAATTAGTTTTTGACCCCAACCCACCTTGACAATTATAGAAGGTGTGCTTATCAACGTCTCCCCAATTTATAAGACTACTCAGTCCCCCTACTATTAATTATAAAGTTTACCACTCAAAGGGTAAATAGGGTTGAACAATAATATTGTATAGTGGCCAATACTAAAATGGAAACAAATCTATGCTAAACGATAGAATTTGGGTTTTTAGATTATGAAGTCACCCAGTACGACTGACTAAAATATTGTGAAATACAACAAAAAGATCCGCCCCAGTAAGTCG
>MEJB01000013.1:720614-734486 GCA_001752375.1 Rhazya stricta | reverse complement strand
CACCATTATAGAACGTCTGCCACAGTGACCTTCTGTGATGGTAAATATTTCATATTTTTCGTCCCAGCAAGCCACAGTGATAGAATGTCTACCATGGTGGCCTGCTATGATGAGTAATATGAAATATTTTCGTCACAGCGGATCACTGTGATAGAATGTCTGTCACGGTTGCCTCCTATAATGATTAACATGAAATATTCTCATCATAGCATGCCATCGTGATAGATTGTATACCACGGTCGGGTGTTGTGATGAGATATGCAATTTTCATTTTAGTTTATTATTCAGTTGATTTAGAATTAAGAAAAACTGAAACTAGTACAATTCCATTAAATATTTCGCAACACAATAGGCTGYCGTGATACATGACCTATCACGGTGGGCTGCTGTGATGAACGAATTAGTTTAACAATATTTTGTAAATGTTAATCCTAGGTTGTTGAATTACAGTTATGGTTGCCTTGGATACTTTGTTGATATCTATTTGTTACTTTGGTGAGTTTGTTGATAAACAAGAAGGTGTTGGGTGGATATGGAAGTATAATGATTCAACAAATGTGGCTCCAGTTCTTATTTCAAAAAAATTACCCATGTCGAGTTATGTGAAACAGTTCGAGGGCAGTAGGGATAGATTCTGGGATAAATGATATAGAGATGACAAGTATATGCCAGAAATTCTAACTTTCTGATACTATTAATGAAGATTGATTGTAACTACAAATTGAAATGTTATCTCTCGGTTAGTAAAGAATTTCCTCCTTATGTCACTCTTTTGGAGAAAAAATTTGAGGAGATTGAAGAAAAGAATGGTTTAAGAGAGAGTGAAAGACAATCAACACCTATTGTAGGTGATGGTGAAGCACCTATTGTTGAATGCAGTTTGAACGAAGCACCTATTTGCAATAATGTTTGAGATGCAAATATATTATGATGGTATGGATTCAGAGTATCTTCCTGAAGATGCTCATGTGGTGGGTGGGAACATAGAGGAATTAACGGTTGATTTAGGTTCAACTCCCTTTAGGCCATCATGAGGATACCAAAATGTGAAGATTTGCAAAAAAAACAATTGTTCCTCAACAAAAAAGCTTTGATATTGAGGTTATACTGGCCTTCAATGAGGTGTCACTTTAAGTTTCAAGTTAAAAAATCAAATAAGTCTATTTATATAGTTGTTTGTCTTGAGAAGAGCCATAAGTGGTGTCTGCAGGCTACAAAGTTGAACGAATAAAGAATGTTTAAAGTTCATACTTACCATAGCTAGCATACATGCTCCATGAGTGTTAACTGCCGAGATCATAGACATGCTACCTATTCACTAGTTGGAACTTACATTGCCTCTAAGTTTGAAGATGCTACAAGGATTTACAAACCTAGAAACATCATAAATGATGTTTGTGAAGAGTTTGGAATAACTATAACTTACATTAAGGCATATTCTGCTAAGCATTTTAGTTATGGGCTTGTTTGAGGAACACCGGAGGATAGTTATGCCAAATTGTCATCGTACTGTCACGTTTTAGAGCAAGCTAATCCTGGCACAATGACATTTATTGGAACTGATGACAATRTGCATTTTAAGTAAACTTATTGTATTGTCATATTTCGTAATCAACTATGTTTTATAACAATCTTATTCATTGAAACTAATATACATTTCCAATTCAGGTACCTTTTGTGGCACTAGGACAAAGTACACGTGGATATCAGTCAATGAGACTCGTCATTTACATAGACGATACATTCATGACAAGTAGATATCGAGGTACTCTACTTGTTGCTACTTGTCAAGATGTGAACAGTCAAATATACCACTTGCATAGGGCTTGGTTAACGGAGAGTGAAGCTTCATAGACTTGGTTCTTTTGTCACTTTCGGGAAATAACAGGTGATATGGAGAAACTGACCATTATCTTGGACCATGGAAAAAGCATACCAAATGCATTTAGAAATGTGTACCAGTTCGCACATCATGGGAATTGCATATGGCACTTGAGCAATAACTTAAGGGCTAAATTTCGAAGGTTTGATTTGTCATCTGATGTGAGCGGAGAACCATTTATTTTACTAGAGATTATGTACATGTTTTCACTCTTTTAATATGATGAAATACGACTTTGTACTATTTTACCTTGAATATTGCTTAGAATCGATCAAGTGACTTTAATTGTACACTAGTGTGAAATTATAGAATTCATATGCATTTGCCAAGCTAAAATACTCTATTTCATAGGRAAAAAGATTCTATAATTAAAACAGAAGGTCACTTGATGAACAAGTGAAGATTTATTCAATGTTGCGATAATGGACAGCAATGGCTAAAAAATACAATGTTGCAACATTGAATGTTACAAGTAAAAATRAATATTTTATTCAAAGAAGGGAAGTCAAGGAAGAAAAGAAAATTTATCATTRGATGAAGAAGATAATCATTCGTGGAGCCAAAAAGCTAAAAAGTAAAAAAGTGAAAAGTAAAAAGTCAAAAAGCAAAAAGTGCTTATGACACTTTTTGCCAAACTTCCAAGGCAAGCATCTCTGGACAAAATGGAGGAAGGTTAAAATGAGATGGGCATTCTGGAATTCGAGAATCAAGAGCAAAAACACAAAAGAGAGAAAAGGAGAGAAAAGAGGAGAGAGAAAGAGAGCAAAAAGAGGGAAGTTTGGAAGAGGAAGAAGAAGAAGACTTCAAAGAAGCCTCCACCTTTGGACTTCATCAACCTCTTTAGGCTTTATTTCTCATTCTCTTAGTGATTATTTCAAGATGCATTTTCATATGCCAGTCTTTCACATTTTGTATTTCATTTCATCTAAGAACGTGAACTAACTTCTTAGAAGTTAGAGTTTTGATGAACCTATGTATTTAATGTCTATTTTGAATGATTTGAGCAAGGTTTGCTCTTTATAAATACTTTAATAAAGATTATATGTTATTTACATTCACTGATTTATTTGCAAATGAATAGTATTTATGTGAGTCTTTTGAACTCCGAAAGGTAGTAAAAGAGGTGAAAAACTTGAATAGATGTGGGTTTGGTTATCTTGAGATAARGTTTAATATCTTAGGGATACCATAGAATATTGGAGACATTCATATTCCATCCATAAGCTCAGATGAATCTTGAACTTTATTCAAATTCCTTAAGCTAAGCAACTTCGACAGATAGAACAACTTAGTGAAATAGGAACAATGATCAACAAATTGAAAGGGCGAGGTCATTTTTGTCTCGATTTACGTTTCTACTATAGTTAAACCTTTGCTGCAGTATTTGCTYAGAAGTTATTAYGGCAGCTAGTCTRCAACATTGATGTTGTAGCTAAAACTTTGCTATTGCTTAGAAGTCATTGCTGCAACCAGTCTGCAGCATTGATGTTGTAGCTAAACCTTTGTTGTAGCATTTGATTAGACTTCTTAGTACGAGATTCTTAACTCTAACTCACTTTTAAGCTTTTGATCATATCGTTTGTGTGATTTCTGTGATTATTTCAGAATTATTGTGATTAGATAAATTTAGTTTATTTTACTTTATTTTAGTGATAACCATCAACTATTGATTTTTATTGGGAATTTAAACTATCACTTTTGAACTAACAATCCTTGTGGGACGATATTCTTATTCACTCTATATTACTTGTGGACCATGTATACTTGTACGAGTGAAGCTTTGTTGCTTATGCGATTTTATCTATCATCATTATTGTTCAAAAAGACTGCAGAGGCTTATACTTCAATAGCTATTGGCTTAAYTGGCTCTGAACCCTCCCACATGATAAGATTTTGAAGACTACATGGTAGCTCTTTGCGGTATGGGTCAGAGAGTACTTAGAGTCTGCTGGTTTGCATTATTGGAGTAGAGCACATTTTAGAGGGATTCAATACCATATAATGATAACAAACAATGCAGAATCTTTGAACTCTGCGTTGAAAGAGGCTCGAGATTTTCTTATAGTTAGTCTGATCGAGTATATTAGACAATTATTGTAGAAATGGTATTATGAAATAAATGAGAAGATGAGAATTGCACTAGTCACCTCCCCCACCTGTGGAGCTGAAGATGTATTTGAACTATCTTGAGGCAAATGGGTGGAATGCAATCATGATATCATCGACTGAGTTTCAAGTTATTAATAAGTTGAAATCATATATGGTTAACTTGGAAAAATATACTTATACTTGCAGGCAATTTGATCTTGATAAATTTCCTTACTCACATGCAATTACCACTTCCAGGTTACAAACACGTATGCTCTTTGTTCTGCCTTTTATATCACTTCTTGTTGGAGAGATGCATATTCAGAGTTTATTAACCCACCGCCGAACGAGAATGAGTGGCAACATCCTGCACAAGTGGTTTCAAGAGTAGTCCTTCGACCGTTAACAAAAGGACCTGCTGGACACCCATTGAAACTACAAAAAAAATAAATTGGAGAGGTATGCAGGCCCGACAAATGTAGTAGGTGTTCGAAAACTATCACAACCGTAATACTTATACAGACCCTTTGCGTTAGAAGTGAAGACATTTACCCTTTATTTAGTCTTGTAAATAAATTTTATTCTAATTCAAGTGAAGATATCTGTTGACTTTGAAATGTATTGAATTTAAATTTTGATAATCACATGTTGGATGTTATGATGCACATATACACCTTGAATCTAATCATATTTAAATAGTGATCYTTTTYTTATTAAATTAGAGTTMATGAAAACATATAATAGAAAAATATTGCTCATCATAGAGGGCCTCCTTGATAGAACCTCTGTCACGGCTGGCTGCTGTGATGAGCAATTTTGAGTTACACATTTCGAATTACTCACTTTATTTACTCATTGCGAATGAAAATCCGAATTATAATTATATATCGATGAATTTTGTTAAATATTGCTCATCACARCGGTGCTGCCATGATCCATTTTCGGTGGGCCCTTGTGATGAGAACTTCTTATGTTAATTGAAAATTTTACTAAACCAAATACCTTTTAAGCTGATTTAGAATTAATATGGACTAAAATKAATTAAAATTTGTTGAAGAAAATCTCATCACAACAATCCACTGTGATAGGTTCTTGCTACGGTAGGTCGCTGTGATGAGAATTACTCTACATATTAATAAAATTATTAAAATCAAAACCTCTAAAATTGAATTATTAATAAGTACTAAAACTAAATTATCAATTTGATCTATACGTCTTCAGTATCGAGATGTATAATATATTTTATTCCTTTATGTACTTTAGTAGAAAGAGAAGTAACATGTTGTATGGGCAATTCAATTTGTAAATATAAAAATTATGTCATTATAACATTCAATTGGAAAGTTTAAAGTGTCCTTTATATCCAAAAAATGACCATAAGTGATGATTTTTGTTAAATATTGCTAATCAAAACGATGCCTCTGTGATACATTTCCTGTCACGGTGGACCGCTATGATGAGCATTACTCCATGCATCCTACCATTGTGACCTTTTGTGATGAACAATTCTTGTCTGAATTGGAAATATTGCTATACCGAATACCTTTTAATCTTTTTAAGAATTAATACACTTTCAAAGTAATTAAAATCAGTGGCATGCTGTGATGAGCATTCTACTACGATGGCYTGTTGTGATGAGTAATTCTTACTTGAAGCAGTAAAGAATTGCTCATCATAGCATGCCACCGTGATAAGTTTCCTGCCACGGTTGGCCTCTATGATGAACATTATTCTACATTTGACCACTTCTGCGCATCACAGAAGGGCATTTCTACCGCGGTTGCATGTTGTGATGAGTATTAATTGGCGATATGTTTGCAATTGACTGAAAATGGACACTTTCTTTCATATAATCTAAATGGGTATAATCTATCTGCAAAAAGAATATCCCTATATACCATCTAAATCAGTATAATCTATTTGTAAAAAAAATATCTCTATACGCCACATAAATTAGTATAGTCTATCTGCAAAAAGAATATCCCTATTCCATGGGTCAAATTCTTGAGCAAAAATACCGCCTCTATGTAAGCATAAAACTTAGATCAATCAGATTCATGTCATGCTCAGATAAGCGAAATTCGATGTTTTTCAACGTGAACATGCCGCAATCATTGWCATGAATTCAATGAAGTGTTAGTCTAAAAATATGACAAATATATGTATATATATAACCATCTTGCTTGCATATCATAAGAAAAACATACCTATTTTTCTGTTTAGGCAATGTTGGTTGCGGTTTAAGTCTGAATGGCAAAATAGGGCTRTATCCTTCCCTAACTTCCCACCAAATGAGCCACGGCAGCAAATCTATGAAGCATTATAACTCCTTCTTGAGCTGCTTATCGCGTATTACTCATAGGATGCTATCAAAAATAGTAATTATGCGCTCATCCACCTCGATTTCTACTGTAATCCAATGTGAATGAGTGCAAACTGGCAAGTATATAACTTYATATCCTTCGAGACTTACCGAGTGGAGGAGGATGTAATTGACGACAGCTTTATCGAAAATGAAGAATTCCGTGTTAGCTAAATATTGCTCCTGTTGGTTGTCAATATACGCATCCTTCATAAATTGAAAAAATCTTGAGTCCAAGATGGYAGCGTCTTGTCTAAAAAGGTTGGCATACTTCATYGATCGTTCTTCATGTAGAATAATGCGAGATCCACATGTTGTATTATACATTCAACATTAAACATTAGTCTATATCAGTAATCAACTATTACACATTCAACATTAAAAAAGTTTAACTTAGTTTTACTTACATCATCAGTAAGCTAACTGTTAGCCTTCATAATGGTTGGAAAGAACATTTTATTTACATCGAACAGGGTAAAGCTAATAGAATTCCTGAAAAATATCATTTGTTAGCATTAAGGTGTAAATGTATACAAGACAACAATGACAAAATTTAAACAATAGAAATATACCTGACAGTTTCATCTTGAAGCTATGACTTCAGATCTTCCATTTTTGTTAGATCCCCGAAATGTATCAAATTGTTTTACCCCTCTTATTTTCTTCTCTTTGAAGGATTGATGAAAGGAGACTACAGTGGAGGGGCATCCTTTTCTTGCACATTCCTCTACCTCGAGGAGAATCCTCTTCCACTACYACTATTGTAGTCTCAGATGCCGTTTCARTGGCAGTCTGAAATTCCTCTTAATTTCTTGACAAAGTTCAAAAAATAATCATTGATTAGAAAAAGAAATATATGTAATTGTGATACTTTAAAAAGTTATTAAAAAATAAATAAAAAAGGAGTCGRCCTTCAATTGGGGGAGTAACAACAAGGGGGTAGTAACGACCACCAAGCTMAAGACATTGTCGTCATACTTGGGATTGACTTCAGCTACAGAAATAGGTAGAAGATAGGTTACCTATAAATTATAATTATTAWAATAAACTTAGTTATTATTGGAAAAAGAAAACCACTGTCCTTAGCTGGTTCTTCTGAAACTGTGGGAGGGGCTGTTCTTCTCTTTCCTCTCTTTTTTTATCACATCCTGAAGCCAACTGTGAAATTATCTGATCTAGGCTCTCCTCTAACCAATTCAACTGATCGATTAACTGCTTCTCAACCCCCTTAATCCTACTATCAACTCCTTCAATTTTACTCTCAAGCCCCTCTATCCTCCTATCAAATACTGCTTGCATCCTCTCGATCAGATCATAGTTGCGAGAGGGGGATAAGTGAGGGGGGAATATGTGTGAGGGGGCCATCATGAATTGGGGAAGCAGCAGCTGTATCCACCTCATTTGATGCAGCTTCAGGAGGGGAAAGATGATCTTCTGCAGCACCTAAAGATGCCTCCTCATCCACATTATCATCCTCTTCATCAGAGAATGGAACAAACCTCTGCCAAAAATCTTCCTCGGCTTCCGAGGAAGTAGGTACTAACTTTCTAAATACTCTAAAACTATGGTCTTCAAAAGATCGGGAGATGGAGGAATGGTCCGGTAGTGGGCTCTTTGCCTTTAAAGTCTATTTTAGCATTCTCGAAATTCTCTCTCCAAAGCAAAATCTATACTTGGTAGCTAATTTTGGGATGGCTTCGCATGCCCAAATATGTAGAAAAGAAACCAAAAAAGAATTAGTGCCAAAGTACATTATATGCAATTGTATTATATTATTATTTAATACAAAAATATAATTTTAAAAAAATAAAATAGGGTCTATACCATGATAGATAGAGGAAATCCACAGTAGTTGATTTTATATGATTTCTTTTCCCTGAATTTCTCCTTTACCTTCGTGTAATTCCTTTTGAATAACTCAATAGTTTCTGAATATGATTTTCTTCCCCATTCAATAAYCATTGAATCTCTCCAAATCGTCCACCATGTAGAACCACCACAAGCTGACGACTRTATTCTCCTTCTTRTTATATAAAATAGATATCCAAATCACTAAAAGCCCCAACTTGAACTTGTATTTTTTAAATTTATCGAGTACCATTGATCTTTTCAGGTTTCCTTTACACTTGCGATAGTATTTCTTGTATAGATCAATGGCTTCCCATTTCTTAATGTCTTCTTTATCATCCGTTCTCATCGCAGGCGGGCCAGTAACAAGAATAAACTCTTCAAATTTGAATCTAGACCTCCTCTCTCTAAATTGAAACCATATTTCCTTTTTTTATGTTCTAATGCACCTAAGCATCACAGCATGAATGAGCTGATTATAACCTTCAATTCCCCTRTTCTTGTTAAGGGGCCAAAATCAAAYTGGATAACAATTCACGATGATCATAATCGAGAGCATCTGTAACCTCATCTATTTTCTACAACATGCATCGGCTAGTGATCATAGCCTTGAAATGCTTAACCGGGTCCACAATGAATTCCATGACTGCAAAAACATAAAAATAGTACTATACGTTAGATCAATCTTTGCAATTGTAGTTCTTTTGKCTCATCACAGCAAGCCAGCTGTGATATGATCCTTGCCACAGCGACCTGCTGTGATGAACCTATACAACATATATAATCAATAAATAATTAAAAAGAAAACTTACTTTTACTGAATTCAAGTTTTTAAGTGATTTTTTTKKATATTAATGAAATACGTGCATCACAGAATGCCACTGTGATGGACATGCCAATCAGGATGGACTTCTGTGATGAAGTTTGCACCCAATATGCTTTTCACATTAGGTCGTCGTTACGATGGCCTTCTATGATGAAGCTTGCACCCAATAAGTTTATCATAGTGGGCAATCGTTATGGACGCGTCCATAATGGCAACTTGCTGTGAAGAGCATATTGGGTGTTAATATCATCACAGAAGGCCATGTGATTGGAATGTCCACCAGGCTAGCCTTCTGTGATGAAGCTAGCATCTAATATGCTTTTCATAGCAGCCTACCGTGATGGACGTGTCCGTAATAGTGGCCTGCTATGAAGAACATATTGGGTGCTAGCTTTATCACCGAAGTCTACCGTGATCGGAATGTCTATCATGGTGGCCACCTGTGAMACAGGAGCCTGCTGTGAGAGCATATTGGGTGCTAGCTTCATCACAAAAGTCCATCGTGATTGGCATATCTATTACGGTGTCCTGCTGTGAACAGGCTAGCACCCATTATACTCATCACAACAAGCTACAGTGATGAACATGTCCATCATGGTGGCCTTTTGTTATTACTGTATTGTTCRATTTTTTGCACGGAAAGCCACTGTGATAGACATGGTAACCCGTGGTGCACATATGTTGGTGAAGGCATTACTGGAAAGGTAGAAAAGAAGACGAAGCGCTAAGAAGTGAAGTGGAGAGGCGCTACTTTCAAATATATGGAAGACGTTAGTGAGTGGTGAAAATGAAAAGTCACATGAGTTAGAGTATAAAACTATCCCCTTTTGTTCAAATGCACTAAGGGTATAAATATAAATTGATTATTTATTAAGCAAAAATAATATTTATTGGGCTATTTATTCCCTTATTTTGGTCAAGGGCCTTTTATAGAAAGTTTTATTGTAGGTAGGCCTTTTACCCAAAATTGCAAAATGCAGTGACCATTTTGCAGTGACAATAGTCTATATGCATTGATGTACAAACAATTTGACCACCAACTCCCACTATTCTTTCTATTCYATTCCATCCAAAATGGCAAAACTTGTGAAAATTATCAGATTAGGGGAAAATGCCATTTTAATTCACCATTAAAAGGGAATGTTTTGTTGCAAAGATACCTATAGTAAAAAATCAACATGTACCCACAATTGATGAGGATCTTCTGGGAATCCATTTCTATGAGAAAGACCATGAACAACATATGTATGTTGTACATATTTAATTTTTCCTATACAATTTCTAGGATGAAAATCATGATATTTATGAGATTTGTAGGAAAACAATAATTGAAAAAGACATCTAATTTTATGGAATTTGTTCTATGTATTGGTCACTGCATTGTTCTTTCTAAGACATCCTAGAACAATTTCTCATAGAAAGAAACAAGAGAGAAGGACCATGAACAACATATTGTCACAAGGAAGGAGAAATAGTAAACAAAAAGTACCAGATCTGATATTAGCTTTTGGGCATAAAGAATACCAAACAATATCTATTGGATCCTTTTTATTTTTGTTTAAAAGCAGAGGGCTAATGAGGATGGTTCAGGGTCTTTATGTAATGATAAGTTTAGGTATTATCTCTAGAAGAGCCAAAGGCAGAAGATATTCCTCTTTTTCACAATTTTCCACCAAAGGAGCCATAAAATTACTTATGGTTTCTAATCCAATAGATTACAAAAGAATCCTAACCAACAAAGACATCCCAACCTACTATTGAAAAGGAGGTAGAAAGACTAGTTGAAAATGGTCCATTTTACTTTTAGCCCAAAAAAATCAAAATTCAAGTCTTAAAAATGTAAGGATGAGATGAATTGCATTGAATATAATTTGTGCGGTGTTTAATTTCTACTCTGTTTTCACATCCTCGCTAATAGCAGCTTTGGTGTAACACTCCCAAATTAGGAACCTTTATCCTAACCCAGGAACGTTACATCATTCCACTCAAAAATAAACAACTATCTATTTAAACTCAACATTTATTAAAAAATGAAGACAGCGAAAGTCTCAAGAATTTAAATCATTCAAAAATGAAGACAGTGGAATCTCAACAATTTTAAACCATTCAAAAATAATATATATTATGACATAAATCGATTCGAAAACCAGTTCCAGGGTATCGTAGCTCGCCCACAAGCGACCTCCTCGCCCATCTAGTTACATATCATCTGAAATGAAACATAAGGAAAAGAAATGAGCTAAAAAGCCCAGTAAGTAATCTCAATGCATAAAATGCATCAACCTGACGTACATGTCATGAAATTATAAAATTTCGCCTTTAAATAAAAAACTACTTTCCTAATATTCCTTTTCAAAATCTCATTACAAAACATTTCCTTCAAAATTCACTTACAGTAAAACAGTCCATTTCCTTTGATTCGTGTGCTCACTAGAGTGTAATGCTTAGCCATTAGGCTGCAGTGGGCCATTTGTTCTTTTGAGTTAAATGCTGATTACTGATTCTTTACCGTTTACTTTTTCTTCCTTTTCTTTTCACCTTTGCCCATGAGAGGGAATGTCTATTTACCCTCCCTCTCTAGTGTTTGATGGACGATGTCGTGTGTGCTCTTGGTCGCCCACGCCTTCTATTTTTCATCCCATGCATCCTTCATGGCTTAGATTTACATTCCGTTCAAAAAAAACTCTAAACATTTTCCTTAAAATTCTATTGCTAAAACCATTCACCTTTCTAAGTGTGTGGAAGATGGGCTTCATGCTCAAATGTAATGTAGGACATTCACTTACGATAATGCTTCAATGAACATGAGAGACTTACATCCGATAAACATTATTCATTCTGCACATAATAAGTTGGTATTTAATCGAGATAAAACATGATAGACATTACATTTCGACAGTAAACATTAGTATAATATAGTGGAAACCAGGTTAGCGTCTTCTTATTCTGCAGTTAACAATTATATTACAACTCATCATCATACTCAATTCTTCCCTATACCGAGAAACATATAAAAGCAATTTAAATTGTTTCAAGTCAGTTCATGTTTATATATTGTTAATGATATTGGGAGGTTACTTATACCGGAGTTTCCTGTACGTATAATATATTCTTTACTTAAAGTTGCGAAGTGAGACTCCTTAATCGATTCAATTAAGGCTTGAAATAATTCGAGGTATGTACAGAAGGAAGGGTTTCACTTAGTTCGGATCGTTATCAACTAACGTTATTATGGCTGCTTTATTCTCAAATAGTCTCCCCCCTCTTTGATTTATTTATTTAATAATTTATTAAAGACCAAAATTTAAGTTTTCCTCTATTATCGAAGATACATTTTAAAGGTACAATTGACCTCCTTCTAACTGGGTATAAATACCTAAAACTATTGTTTCTCCCATAATAGCTCATAGGCATATTATTTTACAAGTCATACAATTTTCGAGATACATATTATTTGTATTTTCCCCTTAAAATTCACTGGATATCAGATGGTTCGGATGAAATGTGGCATAACGTAGTCCTCGGGCGTTCTAGCTGACGGGCACTGGGGCACCGGACAAGGAGGATCAGTTTTCTGCTCAAGCGCTCCTGGCGACTGGTTGACGGCGAGAGAACAAACGACGACGCAGTGTGAAGGGCATGTGGGGACCAAAACACGGCAACTCAAGGGTTTTGGTGCAGTGATAGGATTAGTTGGTTTGGAAGCAGAGGGAGAAATAAAGATGATAATCACGTGGCAGATCTGGGACGCATCGCGGTAAATCTGGGTTGTGCCGAGCAGTAAACCGGGTAACGGATGGCAATTCCGGCGACGTGTCGCACAGATCTGGGTGCATTCAAAAAGAGAGAATGAAAAATAATGAGACTGCGGGCCTGTGGTGTATGCAGCGCACGGTCCTAGCGTCGTGTAGAGGAAGGAGAGGGACGGGGCAGACTCTGGGGACAGTGTCCCCATGATCGACTCGCCCTAAGCAGAGAAAGAGAGAAAAACGACGACACAGGCCTGGCGGACGGTGTGCGCCCACAGGTCCGGTCACTCTTAAGAACAGGGAGAGGAGGGATGATGACTTAGTTGGAGTCTGGTAGTGCGTGACTCGCACCGAGACTGGTTGGGCTAGCGCTGCAACTACACGAAAGATCGGGCAACGCCTCCAGATGAGCAGCGATGGTAGTGATGACGTGTATCCACCGATTCGGACTCGAGTTGGTGTTGTGTCGTAGAGGAACAAAGAGATGAGAGAGAGAATAAGCTAGGGAATATGAAGCCGACGACAAGCAGATTCAGCGGGTAGAGGAGAACGCCAACTGGTGCGGGCAGGAGAAGAATGGATATGAAGGGTTCCTTTAGGTTGTTCTTCTTCTTTTCTTTTCTTTTTCTTTCTTTTTTTATTTTTTCTTTTATTTATGGTTTCTTTTTTTTTTTAATAATTACTATTTTGGGGCCGGAACTCAACCGTCGGGGCCATCCTAGCAATCTAATCAATAATTAAAATTAAGACGTAACGGGCTTTTTTCGAGAAAAAGCCACTATCTATGGCTAACTAATAAAATAGGCCCATCAAGGTCGGAACTTTTAGGCCGACGAATAAACTCGTATTTGATGCACGGATAATATCTTTCGTCATCTACTAAACGTACATTTAAAATATGATTTAATCGAGGTAATATATGGTGCTATATCGCCTTAGTTGTCACACAACATTTCCCGTAAAATCAATAAATCAAATTAATCAAAAAAATTTCGTGGCATACAATTGATAATGTGAGTAAGCATTTTCACTGCATTTTTCTGGGCAATGGCAAGAGAGGTAGAGTGGATGGGAGAAGGAAGAAGGAAAGAGGAGAAGAAATAGAAAATGAAACACA
>MEJB01000013.1:672799-699673 GCA_001752375.1 Rhazya stricta | reverse complement strand
CATATCTCATTGATATTTGTCCCACGACATTGCATCGATAACATCCACAAATTCATTCCCTCCTTTTTCTTCCACTATCCAAAATCCAAACAATACACCAACCATAAATGTTTTGGAAACAAGGAACAGAAGACCACGCACAAACACACACTGAGATTACATGCAAAGTACATGAAACAAATTGAACGCCACGCCATTTGAGTTTTCATGGTGGTATGGCAGCAGCATATGGTTGTGTCATACTTCCACATGAATCTAGCGGCTACTTCTGGAGCAATCCAAACCCATAATCTCTTTCATTTTCATCATCAGCTGAAATGGGCCAAGATTTCCGGATTCGGATTTTTGTTGCAGGAGAAAAAGCGCTTCCCCGAACGACGTCGTGTGAAGCTTATAGTCACTGCTCAGCTCTCAAATTCTTTCTCGCTCAATTTTGGCTTAAACTCCAAGGTCAAGTTTATCTTTTTCCTTAAATATGTACTATATCTGTTTTGGGGATTTTATTTYCCTGGAGTGTTATTTCTCTTGTGTATAATCCAATCCGTACATGAGAAGTCATCTCTTGTTGTACGTTTTGCTATTTGAAGGGATGGATTCTGAGAAAATAAAGTTCTTTCAGTTCCTTTTTTTTTGTTTTTTTTGTTTTCATTTTTTCTTCTTTTCTGGGTAGGGGTTGTGATTTATTCTTTTAAATTCTTCATGTAACATAGATATGCTAACTTAAATTTGATATGGGGCCAGATTTGTGAAGAAATTATATAGGATAACTATAATTTGGCATTACATATACCAAATTAATCTGAATTGATCGTAGTGTGGGTCTTTTCTTTTTCTATTTTCTACTTTTTTCCTCATTTGCAAGAAATTCTGGATCTTTTTCCCATGCCAGAATGGTGATTGGTAAAAACTCAGGGGGTGGGTGATATATTTTGAGATTGTCAAACCAAGATTTGATACAAATTTTCTTTTGGTTTTTGTATTTCTAGCTATTATTGAGGGTGCAACTTAGTAATCTGAGGATCATGAGCAAYGAGTGGTTGCTTTGACTTCCTTTATATTGTTTCTGGTTTTAGTAATTTGTTGTTTGTGTATCGAAGGGTAACCTTTCTAGTTTGTGTCGTTATTATGGTTACCTAGAGAACTCTGCTTGCAGCGGTATAATGTATTGTATAAAATCAATATCAAAGTTGTATGATCAATCRAATATGAACTGAAGTATGTTTGATCCTTTTCTGAGTAGTTATTTGTTCTCTAGAATGCAGTTTTCGTTGTTGTTGAGCTTTTATATGGGCATGAAAGCTTAACATCCAAATTCTTGTAGCTAAACTCAATCTGTTAATGTCTTTGTTCTTTCTGGAATTAGTGAAGTGTTGATGGCCCAAGTTTTTATTTTATTAATTTCCTCCTATTTGTGAAATATTATTCAAGTTGCTGTTCGAGAACATACGGTGCCTTGATATCTACTTTTGTTTAGCAATAGTTATTGATATAACAATCACTTTACTGGAGGAGAATAGGAGTTCATATTTTAGTATGCTGGACTGACTGATTAGTTGAATCTCTAGGCTATCCAGTCTCGTGATTTATCACAGCTGCCCTGGGTTGGCCCCCTTCCTGGGGATATTGCAGAAGTTGAGGCTTACTGTAGAATCTTCAGGGCTGCAGAATGGCTCCATAATGCATTAATGGACACATTATGCAATCCGATGACCGGGGAATGCAGCATTTCATATGATGTACCCTCTGAGGATAAACCATTATTGGAAGATAAAATAGTATCTGTTCTTGGTTGCATGGTATTTCTTCTAAATAAAGGAAGAGAAGATGTTCTATCAGGAAGATCATCAGCCATGAATTTATTCCAAGAATCAGATGTAAACATGATGGAGGACAAGCTTCCACCACTTGCCACTTTTAGGGGTGAAATGAAAAGGTATTGCGAAAGCTTGCATGTTGCTCTTGAAATGTATTTAACACCTGATGATGCTAGAAGCACTGATGTGTGGTGGAAACTGCAAAAGTTGAAGAACGTATGCTATGACTCTGGATTTCCCCGTGGTGATGGAGATCCCTGCCATACATTATTTGCAAACTGGAATCCTGTTTACCTGTCAACTTCAAAAGAAGATATAGAGTCAAATTCTGAGGTTGCATTTTGGAGAGGTGGCCAGGTAACAGAAGAAGGTCTGCAGTGGCTCATTGAGAAAGGGTTCAAAACCGTTGTAGATCTCAGAGCAGAGACTGTGAAGGACATCTTTTATGAAACAAAGCTACACGAGGCTATTCTGTCTGGGAGAATTGAATTGATTAGACTTCCAGTTGAAGTTGGCACTGCACCTTCAATGGCTCAGGTTGAGCAGTTTGCAGCTTTGGTGTCAGATTCAAGTAAGAGGCCCATATATCTCCACAGTAAGGAAGGTGTTTGGAGAACATCGGCTATGGTGTCACGATGGAGACAGTACATGAGTCGTTATAGATCTCAAATTGTTTCTGGTGATGCATTTGCCTCCCTGAACATTCCATCACATGATACTGAAGCATTGGAGGAAGCACATACAACTTCAATCTTAGATGAAGGCTTGGTGTTRAATGATGAAAATGGTTCAATGCTGAAGAGCGTGGATGGGAATTGGAGTTCCTCAAAGGAAATTTTGAAACAAATACCTCAGGCTACAAATAACCAATCCTTCAGCAGTAATGGAACCTGTAACCAAGAAACTGAGTTGCCAATAACTGAAAATAGAGCTCAATATCTGGTAGAGTTCGATAATGAAGTGAACCCTCTTGAATCTCAATTACCTCCTCCTAACATCTTCTCCAGAAAAGAGATGTCTGAGTTCTTGCGAAATAAAGAGATTTCACCAGCTACATTTTTTAATTATGAAAGAAAAAGACTAGAAATCTTGTCTTCTTCAATATATAACTCCAATGGGTCAACTWGGAGAAATGAAAGCAATGAATCTTATGACGGGTACAGGCTAGAAAGAGGAAGTCCAAATGGTTATTTCAGCAGGAAAACTATCTATGTAGAGCCTATGACTCCACCTGTTGATACAGCGCATCATGGCCCTAATAGTGAATCTTCTTCCTTATTGAATGAGACTGGAAATAGCAAGGTATATAGTGCTAACGGGATAGCTAACTCAGTTGGTTTGCAAAATGAGTTAGATAAGAATGTTATACCTAGAACAATTGCTTCTGACCAGAGCAGCAAAAGCGAGGTCTCCATATCTGCAGGTAATGGTGACCTGGAGCTGATTGAAGGGAACATGTGTGCTTCTGCAACTGGTGTTGTGAGAGTGCAATCGAGGAGAAAAGCAGAGATGTTTTTGGTCCGTACAGATGGAGTTTCTTGCACCAGAGAAAAGGTGACAGAATCTTCCTTGGCCTTCACTCACCCTAGCACCCAGCAGCAGATGCTTATGTGGAAATCTCCCCCAAAGACTGCACTATTGTTGAAGAAGCTTGGACGAGAACTCATGGAAGAAGCCAAAGAGGTAAATTTCCTTATTCTGACTAGTTAGTTTGAGCAAACTTAAAATTAGATATGTGTCAAAGATGGTTATGTTGATTCTTCATTGGCAGTACCCACTGCTCCTCTTGTTTTCCTATTCTAATTACTTAACTATGCTGCTGTGAGTGTGCATGCATTTGTTACATGAGTAATGCACTGTGTTTCTTGGCAAACTTCAAGTACTAGATATGGAGAAGTAAATTATTATAATTTATGCATCTATCGGTATACAAATTCCCTCTGTCATTGCAAAAATAAAAAAATAAAAAATAAAAAATAAAAAATCGGCTATTGATGCCAACTGTTTCCTCTAATTTGTTTGGGTCCGCAATATCCAATCATATTGTATTTGTGAATTATAGTCCTGAGCTTGCCGTGTGTACTTGAACTTGAACTTGAACTCTACTCCACTTAGCTTAGCCAAGACCAAATCCAGGTTTCTTTTGTCCAAGCCTTAACATGTTAATCCAAGTGGAGTGTCAAATTCACTAATGGTTGGAGAGAATTGAAGTTCTTAAATAAGTTTTCACATTTTTCCCTTTTTATAGGTGGGTATAGATCTTCCTCAACTGGCATCCCATTGCTCGTGCCGTGTTTATTATAATTTTCCATGATTTATTGATTAGATTTGTTGGATGCTTGGTATTTTATTGCTTTGAAGAGTTTGCTTTAGTTGCGATTTCACAGTCACAATCGAAGCATTACATAGATTTGGTTTGATCCTACAGTTGAGTACAATCTCTTACCGTTACTATAGAATCTAACTGTGATCTTCTGAAATTCTTTGGTATTAAAATGAACAAATGGAGTGGAAAAGTTAAGGAAATGGAATGACTAGAATTGGTTCTTGTTTTATTAGTTTTTTTTAGTATTTAAATTTTGAGTTAGACCATTAACAACTCTTTTTCTGTACCATATAGGTCCCATTTGTAGACAAATATGAATAACATTCTGACTCCTTTCATATGGCATCCACCTTCTGTAAAATCGTTTTGGCCGAGGGGAGCGTAATATTTGGTTGTTCACATGAATATGAAGATACATTCCATATTATTCAAAACATTCTAGAAAGGCTTAAAGTGTTWTATGCTTGAGATACCAGTTTATTATTCTCATAATGGTTGGTAAAATTAGGAGCACCATGCAACATTTCCTTTTGGTATGAAAGAAGAGATTTTGTAGTGAAATGAAAAGAGATTAGCAGAAAGCATGCTTGTAGGAAAGTTATGGCACAGAAGGAAAGTCATGGATTCAAATAATGAAAGTAATAAATTTTCATGCACAGAGAAGGTTATACAACAAGCAGGGAAAGTAATAATGCATGATTAATGTAAAAGAAGCTCTTGCTATATATATTTGCGTGTGTATGTGTGCGCATATTGAAAGCTACCGTTTTCCATGCAGATCTTTGATATGACAAAGGATGATAAGAGGAAAATTTAGAAAATATATAAAATAATTGGCTCAATCTTATCGTAGTATAGTGGTACTATTGACTTGATGCACTTCTAAGTAGGGCCCTTGTCTTTTCAAAATTTATATAGGCAAGATTGCAAACTTATGCAAAGAGCAGCTGTTGCTAGAGAATCAATTGTGTTCAATTCTGTCGCTTTAATATATGAAACTTCAGCCAACGTTTTCAGTTTAGAGTATCTCAAATTGATTATGCAAAATGAGAACTCATGCGTAAGTCCTGCTAAATAGTTCTCAGGCATTGCCTACCATATCCAAGAGTACAAGCCTCCTTATTAGTTGTCACCTACATGGCATAGATAATGTGCTTTCAACATTTTCTAATGTTTGTATATCTAGCCTTCGTTTGCCACTGAACAATCTTGTGATCTGATATAAGATATTGTCATTATTTTATGCACAGAACTTCTTGCTTCTTGGAGTGGATGATCCTCTCTTGAATTTTCTAGATGTGCAAAAGTATTTTTTACGGCTAAATGTTGCGCCTTGCTTTCTGAGTATATGATTTACTTCTTAATTAACAGTTACAATCATTTAAAATTAATGTATTCAGCGTATAGTCTTCTGAGCAATAAGGTCTTCATTTGTTCCAGGTTGCTTCTTTCTTGTATTACAAAGAAAATATGAATGTCCTTGTTGAACCTGAAGTCCACGACATTTTTGCCAGAATTCCAGGGTTTGGATTTGTTCAGACATTTTATAGTCAAGATACAAGGTACTGGAAACGCATGGATTTACTTAACTAAAGGCTGTTTGCTATATAGTTAGATTTGTGGGGGGTTTTTACTTTTAAGTTCTCAATTAAGAGATGTGAAATCTTTACATGATGTACTTAATGCAGTGATCTTCATGAGAGGGTTGATTTTGTTGCTTGCTTGGGTGGAGATGGTGTTATACTCCATGCATCTAATTTATTTAGAGGTGCTGTTCCTCCTGTTGTATCATTTAATCTGGGATCTCTTGGATTTCTCACTTCCCATCCTGTATGCATCCTATCTCTTCTTTTCATCTGAGCTTTTCTGTTTAGGAATTCAACTTTTTAATTATTCTTCATTTGATTCAGTTTGAACATTACAAGAAGGACCTGAGACAACTCATCCATGGAAACAACACCATGGATGGTGTTTATATAACTCTTAGAATGCGTCTCCGCTGTGAGATTTTTCGAAATGGAAAAGCAGTGCCAGGGAAAGTATTTGATGTCCTGAATGAGGTTGTCGTTGATCGTGGTTCCAATCCTTACCTCTCCAAGATTGAATGTTACGAACATGACCGCCTTATTACAAAGGTGAAATGGGTGAATTCAAGATCCCTATTGTCCTTTGGTTGTCAAAGAGTTCTCACTTGTTTTTTATGTTTACAACAGTATCTATGTGCTTCATATTAGCAAGGGATTTATTACCCTCTCTTTTGATATTTCTAATTTGATAGGTGCAAGGTGATGGAGTCATCGTGGCGACTCCAACTGGAAGTACTGCTTATTCAACAGCTGCTGGAGGTTCAATGGTAAGCTTGTTGATCTGTTACTTAAACATGCAGTCAGTGAAATCTCGAATGAAGTTTATAAAAAATGAAGAAATAATAAGACGAAGGAYGGAGCAACAGTTATTACCTSATTTTTTCCATCCAAGGGATGTTGCTTGAAGAATTAGAGTGGACTAGGTACAGAATATSTCTCAAAAGATTCGTATTAAGATGTGAACATTAATATTCATTYGCATGCATTTTGTGGGTGCTGCRAACTATTCTGAAATGAATAAATAAAAAAAATATTAATTTTGAAGTTTCCAAATTTGATGTGATCTATGGTAAGTTGTTCATCTGCTACATTTGGATGATAAACATATAATGTTAGGTCTAAAATCTTTCACTGATATCTTGTGCTAGTCATGGATTCGTTATTTCCCGTGTATTAGAGGACAGAGAAATATTAGTTGATGAAGCAAATTTATGAGCAGAAATGTCCCCAAGGGTAGTATGCTAGGAGAAATTCTTATGTTTGGACACTTCAAAGATGGTCAAGGAGCTTAGAGTATCAGTTGAATAATTTTTCAGGTTTGTAGTCACTGGAAGTTGAAAGTTTCAAGATCTCTTTAGGTGGGCTGAAGTACGAACATAAACAATTGCCGACCAACAAAATCCACGAGTAGCAATGTACAAAAACTCTGGATAAAGAGCAATTGCAGACATCTAAGTGATAATACCAGTAGTTATCATGTTTTGAACTAGCACAATAGTAGTTCATTGATTTTTAATTTCTCCAATAGAGTATGAGAAATTGCCATGGATTTAGCTCTACGGTGGCGAGTATCTGTACAGTGGTTAGTTCTGGAGTACGTGGTTTAAGCTTTACTCTGACTCTGATAACCCCTTGGCAAGGATCCTTGGGAGCTGTTATTCTACATAGTGCATAAAGGCAAAATGAATATTGCCTCATAACAAATGGCCAAATCAAACTGACCTCCCTCAAGTTCTTCCTACAATTAAAAATGCCTCCAGCTCTTGAATTTTGATTGATCCCCCATACTTCATAATGGTTTGCCAATTTTACCAAGAACCTGAAGCAGAAAGCTGACATGTTGACCTAACCATGTATTAGTTGACTTAATATACATCTGGATTCTTTGAGTGCCTGATGAAGGCTGGAATAGAATAATTCTTTCAACAGCCACCACATTATATTGTAACCTTGAATTGAAGGAAAGATGTTTCAGTGACATGGGTTAATGCCTAATGCGAACTTTCATTGTATCCCACTTCCTGCTCACATATCTCATGACAAACTGAGGCTGTAACCTCCCCTGTGGCTTTGCCTCCACCTGGTCATATGATTAAATCTGGTGAAGGCCATAGAGAATTTCATTTTTTCTTTTCAATTTTCTATCCATCCAGGGAAAATAGTGTTCCCGTTTTCTTTCTTTCCAAGAGGATGTGAAGGAGGTGCTGAACCCTCAGCTTCCATTTTCTTTTTTTTCTTTTGGTTGTTCATCCTTTGGGTGGTACCATATTTATAATGAAAATTTGTCAATACATAAACTATTGATTTATGTATATTTGAGAACATTTTGGGGCCTTCATGGAGTTATCTGTCCTTTAGGTATGCTTTGGTCCTTGTGCCATTTTGGTTATCATATTGTCTATGTGGTTCATCTTATCCAAGAAAAAAGACGATCGATAAATTAAGATAAACTGGGGGGTAGATGAAAGTAAGCTGACTAAATTCTGTTCTGCTTATAGAATAACTGGCTTCTCTGACATAGTGGATTCTCGTATTCAGGTGCACCCTAATGTTCCATGCATGCTTTTTACTCCAATCTGCCCGCATTCCCTCTCTTTTAGACCTGTCATACTACCAGACTCTGCAAGGCTTGAATTGAAGGTGAGTCTTGTCTTTGCTTTAATTAAACTTTTGCATGGGAAAAAGGAAGAAACTACTGCATATCCTGTTTTCCTATCCWTGTTTTCTTTGTATCTGCAATTTAATGTTTGATTTGGATTAGCTGGAACAAATCATATTCTTTCCTCATCTCAGCTGTTATTAATTTTGTTGGTCTTTGTGGGAGCTGTAGCGCAAGATTTACAAAATATTTTGTTGAGCGCATGAAATTATGGACAGCTATATTTAGGGTAATTCCACATCAGATGATAAAAGTCTTCTAAGAATAAAAGAGAAGAAACATACTGATGATAAAAATTTATAGAGAAAAGAATGGATTTAAGTTGGATRAGGACAAGAAAGMGAGGGAAAGGGAGCCTGTGGGAGAAGGCAGGGTGGGGCAAAATGCCTCTTTATATTCCAACCTGTACTCCTCAATGTCACAATTCCTTATATTCTTTTGATAGGCCATTATTTACCTGTTACTATCTCTTTGAGCTGACATTCCCAGTGGATTTGATAAATTTTATACAGTTCATTAAGAATAAAAGATCTTATTAGTAATTTTCACGCCTTCAATTTGTTGAATAGAATTTAAAACTTGCGTCACTGGAAGAAAATTTTGAAATTCTTTGACATAAAAATGGTCGTGCAGTAATTCTGTAATATCGATAGATCACAATAGAGTGACAACATACTAATTGTGAGAGGGAATATTCATGAAACGTTGGATATTGGAATATCTTTGAATGCCATTTAGTGTAAGAGGAAACTGAACTCTCTGTAATGACAACAAGAAATGGTTGATCGCTTCTCTATGAATTTCGGACATCTGCTAAACTTCAGTCTCTACTTTACCATTAAACATCTTTTAAAGATTGTGATTGAGTAGTAATCAGTTGTCCGTTAGGTACAACCTATAGTTTCTTTCTATCAGTGATAAAAGGATTCTGCAAAAACTCGTATTAGCATGGACTCTTGAAATAGAATTTTTATTTCAGTGTATTAGGTAATATTCTCTACGTGAAGTTTGACAAAGGTTGGTTCCTTAATTTTCTAGTCATGTTATAGATTACTTCACAAAATATTGATTATAAGTGTCAAAAAAACATGAAGAAGAAAAGGTTTTTGACCCTTGGTAGCATTTAGTTGAACTGAAGAAGATGCTACATGAAAACTCATATGATGTATCCTTTCCTCAGAAAGCTGTAACAGAAATGGCTAGGATATGTTACCTGTGGAATTGTTGTTTCCTCTTGTGATCTTTAGTAGGAATGTAAGATTATTAAGCCTTTCTGCTTTCTTGTTTGCTTTAGTTCAAATTTCACCTAAACTTTAGTGTCTAGCAAGCTACACCCTAACTTCATTTGGCTACTTGCATATTTTTGCTAGAATTAGCAAAACGCATTTGACTGAGATGTGAAACTCTCATGAATATTTGTGCTGGCTTCAATGATCGATGAAAGAAATATGTTTTTCAGTAGACCTTTAATGTTTTAAAAGCCTGTAAAACTTTTTCWTGTGGGCAGATTCCGGAGGATGCACGAAGCAATGCATGGGTTTCTTTTGATGGTAAGAGAAGGCAACAGTTGTCAAGAGGTGATTCTGTGCGGATATCAATGAGTCAGCACCCCATTCCAACGGTTAACAAGTCTGATCAAACGTATGATTGGTTTCACAGCTTAATTCGCTGTCTGAACTGGAAYGAAAGACTTGATCAGAAGGCCTTATGAATCCTCTAAAGCAGTAAGTTAATGATCTGGTACTTGTGTAAATTACTGTAAAGATGGTAGTTAAAGGATAGATAGATATACAAGTTAGAAAGATTATACACAATTCCACGATTCCCTTCSTGGGATGTGCCTATAAATAACCTGAAATGTATATTGTACATTGTTATTGCTTCTGTAAGAACGAATACAAATAACTTTTCACCCTTGTTTTCTCCTAGTGTAATTTAAACACCGTTGAGCTGGATTAAGTATGTAATTAACTGCTATTTCCTTTACTAAAGCTCATCATTTTACTTTTTTGTACAGTTAACTATAATGGGAAGGGAGAGTTGAAAGGGACATTTGCACTTTTGTCCTAATGTTKGCTTTGACCTTTGAGTCTCAGTATCTTTTAAACATTCTTGATTTAGCACGTTACGTCCCTAATTTTCTCAAGGTCGGCGATTAGAGCCGCTTTTCGCCGGCAGTCACAAATCCACCAATTTGCAGGAACGTTTTCCGATGTATAAAGTCAGTCTGAACTTTGAGAGTCTTAAGGACTTTTTCATGCCAAAATGCCTTTAGGCTAGCATTCAAAATGGATGTGGTACTCCGTCAGATCAATTTATTCCGCAGTGCAAAATGAGTAGAGTGAGTTGCGATTTTTTTAGGGTTGAGCTGGAGGCCACATTATTGGTGGGCCCGGGGAGGGTGGTGAGGGCAAAAAAACCATAAATACTTGTAATGAATCCATACTGGATTAAAAGAATATGATGTAGATGTATATTATAAATTATTATAATAATATTTTATATTTTGATAATATCTAAAGTTTATTATTCATGGCACACATTTAGATTGCACTTATGATCCTATCCAACCTTCACAAAAGTAATTTTGGAGACTGCTCCTCCTGGTTGTTTTTAATTTATAATTCTTTCTTATTATTGATTTTTCCTCCTTACTTTTCCCTTCTTTTTATTCATACAAATAATCATATAATATTATGGAATTAGATAAAATTTTAATAAATCAACAAAGGTTATTCCATTAATGGTCTTAAACTTTATTAGAACAGAACTATAAAATGTTCTGTGAATATCTTGTAGGGCAAATGCGATTTATATAATGATTATTCCCAGATTGTGTTAGTATAAGTTGTAATATTAAATGAGTTACGCCTAGTGAATTATTTTAAAATAACTTATAATATATGTAGCTGTTAAAACATTTGGAGTAAATGTAAATAAATGAATAATGGATATGGTATGATGATACTTTGAATATAGTTATTTAGAAGTTGATTATACTCATATATATATTTTATATTTATATATTTAAGTTTAGGAAAATTTTTCGGATTCTTATTTTTTTAATTTTTTTTTGTAGACTAGTCCACCTTATCCCCAATTCACCTTGAATTTGGGTAGGGTTGAGGATTTCTTAGCGACTCTCGCCTAGGCTCGCCCATGACGGGCTTTTGGCGGGGTGGTTTGCCCCTTCCCGTTAAGCCCGTTTTGACAACTCTATTTACCACCATTGTCATTCACTTTTTTCTTACACACCAAAAGGTCAAACGACATTATTATATTGCCTTTTGATCACTAAAAAATCCGTGGCTTAGAAAGAGAGGAAAAATTCAGAGAGAAAAATTTGTGGTTTCTCCTAAAGCTTTGTATCTTTCCTTTGTTAGTGTAATACTCGAGATTTCTTTTTATGGATTTTTATTTGATTGTGTAAATTTGTGTGCCAACTAGGGTTSAAAATTTCTATGTGGTTGTCATTTCAATAAGTTAAGGTCATTGATTAGTTAGAGGCTTGACTAGTGGGCCTATTCGTTTCTCCGTCGGAAGTTAGACCGTAATTGAAAGAAAAGTCCGTTGAATTTAATTTAATGAATTGGATTAATTACGGATGGGAAGGCCCGAAAGATTTGGATTAGGGACCAATTAAAAAAATAAATAAATAAAAAAGAAAAAGGGGGGAAAGCCCTAAACCATCTTCTTCCTCCCCAAACCCTACCTGTCGCCGACCATTCCTGAAATTCCTCCTCGCCCCACACACGCCGTCTCTTTCTCCCTTTGCCGACATCACTGATCATCACTATCCTTCCCTTTCCTTCTCTCTGGCAACCGCTGTGTTTCTTCTCCTCCCTCTGCCTGCCCGATGCCGCTCGTCGTGGCCTTTCCTTACTCTTTCTCCTCTCTCCCTCTTCTCTTCCCTTCTCCCACTGCTAGCGCTTAAAGTGGTCGCTGCTCGTCGCTGCTTGCGATCGACAGGCCACTTGTCGCACTGGTCCCTCGCCAGATCCGAACTAGTCTTTATCAGTCGATTCGTACCAACCACCAGATCTGCCATTTGGAGGTTGCTGCATGATGCCGCCACCCACCCCGCGTTACTGCTGCTCGACCAGAACGAGACGGGACGCCTGGTCTTGCCAGGAGCTCACCAGATCCGCGCGTCCTGTCGTCGGACTCCACTGTAAACGGCGACATCGACCCGGTTACGCCCTCCGAAACGTCGAGCAACCAATCCAGACCAGAAGCGGAGGTTCTAGAAAGCGATCTCTATGTCGTCTTTCTCGCTTGTTGCCGCTGTTGTTGCTGTAGCATCGCAAACGAAGTTTGCTATAGCCATTCTGGACAAAGCGGTCCGTCCAGATTTGTCTTCATCATCTTCTTCTTCTTCTCTACTCGACCAGCGTCACCATAGCTGCCCTTAGTTCTGATCCATACATCAGAACCGYGACTGCTCGGGGCTGCGCACCRCTCGCCACTTGGCTGTCACCTCTGTTCTCGGTCGTTGCTGCTGGACTATTGTTGCCGGCGGTCGACTATTTTGGCTGGTTAGCTGAGTTTCGGCCAGGAAAACAAGGGATAGCAACAAGTCCAGTGCCAGTACCCAGCGCCCAGTGCCAATGCCAGTGCCAGTGCCAGCGCCCAGTGCCCAGCACCTAGTGTCCAGCGTCCAGGCCCCCAGATGCCCCGGCACCCAGACACCCAAACGCCCATGGCTGTGGTGCGAGCCGCCTGAGTGCACGCTCGAGATTCCGATACCATTTTCGAGACACTTGGACTTTGTAGACTTAGAAGGTGAAAACATTAATATTTGATATTGAATTTTGTGACCTGTGAAATTATATTMTAAAGTAAAATTATGGAAGAACATAGATTAAGATTAATACCCGAGCGAAGGAGTTTAAATTGTATCCTTAAAAGACGTGATAATTGGTAATGTGGGAACTAAGTATGGATTAATAATTGGCAAATGACATTGTTGGAATAAATCCTGAATATTTAAGTTGGAACAATCATACTAAATAGAATTTATTTCTGTAATCAAAATTAGGTCATTTTGAGTGACTTAACGTTGAGAACAGTCGAGGGATTTCACTTCGCAATTCAAATAAGAAACCTTTAACGTAAAGGACACTGGGTAAGTAAATTCTCACATTCTCGTTAACGTATATGTGTCGTGATTATAATTAAATTGCTCTTAGGTGAATTGAATGTTTATTGAATTTGAGTCTATGTAAGTAAACTCTCACATTTTCTTTAATGTATATGTGTTGTTGTTATTGAATCTGAGTTCTATGTAAGTAATTTTCACATTTCATTAATGCATATGAATGGATGTATCTGAGTTTCTTTAGATGGATTAATGTGTTGGATATGAGATTTCTATGCAAGTAAACCCCCATACTCGCCTATCTCTTTTTTTTTTTTGTGTTATGTGATGGCGGTATGGGATTATGTTATGAAATGTGTTGATTGTGTGGATTGTTTTTACGTGTTTCATATCTTGTACCATTATTATGTCGAATGGCATGTTAATTACGGTTGTATGCATTTCATGTCACGAGCATATAGTTAGTGTTCTACATCATTCTTGGCATGAGCCATGATACATTTAAAAAGTGAATCGTTTAGGAAATGAAATTTTGAAAGAGAATGTATATTATAAATTGTAGCGTGTTCAGGAAAAGGTTAAAGTTTTTGAAAAGGAGTGTAAACCTAGCCATGAAAGATGTGAGTGGAAAATGGGGCATGGTGGAYCRGCACACCCGAACCGACCCTCTGGGAGGGAGGTAATGATTCACCTCGGCGAGGTGAAGAGATGAAAGAATGTTAACCGCTTTGAGGTCTACCGGTAGAAATGTAATCAGGTTTCAAAGAACAAATAGCCCACTGCAGCTTAATGGCTAGGCGTTACACTCAATGAGCTTACGAATGTAATGAAATGAAAGTTTTTTGCAAAGTTCTTGCATTTTGAAAGGAAAGATTTTATGGAAAGGTTATACAAGAAAATGATTTGAAAGTTTTCATTAAGAAAGTGAGATTTTATAATTCATGACATGTAGRGCATRTTCATRCATTCATGCATGAGATTTACTTACTGGGCTTTATAGCTCATTCCATTTCTCTCATTTTGCATTTCAGGTGATGTTTAGCTAAATGGTGCGGGAGGTCGCTTGTGGGCAAACCATGATACCCTGAAGTTAATTTAAATGAATGTTATGAATTAAGATGGTTGTTGACTAGAATGGTTTTTGTTTATTATTAAGTATTTCTTATTTGGTTTAATGCTTTTGGGTTTCCGCAAATTCGTGTCAGTAAGTAAATGGTGACATTCCCAGGTTAGGATAAAATTTCTTAATCTGGGGGTGTTACAGTTAGGGTAGAGGTAAGAGAGAKAATATTTTTAATTGTTCTTTTCTTATGGAGAGAATGTGTTGTAAATCATTCTTTTTGTTCATTTTCTTTAGTTTTTCATTTCTACTTCAGTTGTAATTGTGTAAATGGTGACTAAGTTTGAAATAGAGAAGTTCAAAGGGAACAATTTCTCATATATGAAAAATGAAATGAAGGTGATCTTGACCAAAGAAGATTCCTTGGAGGCGATCGGCGAAAGACTAGCTAAGATTAYGATGACGAGAAATGGAAGAGAATGAATGAAATGCTCTTGCAAATATGTACACGAGCCTGACTGAYGGAGTATTATTAGATGTAGAAGAGAAAAGGACTGCCAAAAAGAGATTTGGGATACCTTGACAAAGTTATACAAGGCCAAGTCACAAAATAAAATCTTCTTAAAAGAGAAGGCTGTACGCTTTTTCGAATATCAGAAGCTACTTGAATGATGATCAYGTCAACAACATGAACACACCTATTTTCAAAATTTTCAAAGTTGGGGTCCAACATTGATGTCAATAAGTGTCATAAATTTTATTTCAAAGTTTACTTTAATTAACTAACAATATTCTCTCAGACTATTTGGCCTTTGAAGATATTGTAGTYGTTGGTTTGGAAGAGGAACATAACCATAAAAATTAAGGAGTACAWGTTGTAAAATTTGCAACAAATTGGAGACGCTATCAATGACAAGAGACAGGTCAACGGACAGTGGTTCAAATTGRAGCTTAAATCATGATAGATTTAAGTTAAGAAGTAAAAAGAGTATTAAATATTACAACCATGGCAAGGAGGCACACGTCAAGAAAGATTGTTGGAGCACAAAAAAGTGGAGAATAATGCTATAAATTCCCAAGAATATATGAAACACCTTTGATGGTGAAATTTTATACAATGAGGCACAACAACTATTGAGGGCAGAAGAAGATTTACTTATATCTAGATTACGGACACATAGCTACGTGGCATATGACCCCCCTCATAGAGAGAATGGTTTCACCAATATGACCCTCTCTCAAGAGGACCAAGGGGAGACGATCATGTGCCTTGGAGATATTGGGGTATTGGTAATTGTCAACTCGAAGATTGATGTATATGGTACATTTTTGCACCATTTCGGAGATAAAGATACATGTGAAAGGCTTGAAGAAAAAATCTTATCTTTGGGGACAATTAGAATAGTAATAGAGTGCACAAATTCTATATCCAAATAATGGGATTACGAAGATTACATGTCAAAAGTGCACTTGCAAGTGATGAAAACTAAAAAAAGATAGTTGCAATTTGTCTACATGAATTAAAGTTATGGAGAAAAATCAAGACGGAGAAGTTTATGGTTGCATATCATCAGATCGGTTCGGTATAAGAATTAATGATAATGTCGCATCATAAGCTGGGCCACATGTTGGAATGAGGTTTGAATATTCTCTCAGAACAAAAGCTTCGTCTAGGGCTCAAAAAGATATCATTACCCTTTTGTGAGCATTGTGTTACAAGTAAGCCACAAATAAGTTGTACAATTTTAAATTTAGCAACTCTACGGCTAGAAGCAAAGTTATCCTTGACTTAGTTCATTCCGATGTTCAGGAAGCACTGATTTTCTCACTAGGAGCTAGAAGATGCTGTGTATATTTTATCGATGACTATTCCAGTAGATGTTGGGTGTATTCGATCAAGAGGAAGGGAGATGTATTTAGAGTTTTCAAAACTTCCAAAGCGTGATTTGAGCTTGAATATGAGAAAAAGATAAAGTATTCGAAGATAAACAATGGAGGAGAATGGCAATGAATTCGATAACTTTTGTTAATAAGAATGTACCAAAAGGCAGTTTACTGTCATACATACTCCACAATAAATAGAGTGGTAGAATGGATGTGAAGAGCCTTGCTGGAAAGGACAAGAGCAATGTTGAAGCTACAGGATTGGCCAAGTCATTTTGGGTTGAAGAATTCAAGATTACCTGCTATGTGATTAATCGGTCACCATTGACCATAATTAAACTGAAGATGACTATAGAGACATGAAATGATAAGCAAGTTGATTATTCTTACTTACATACATGTGGAAGTCTTTTATATGCTGTGTACAACACCTAAGAAGCACCAAATCTGGATGCAAAATTCAAAAGGTTGTATTTTTTTAGGGCATGTTGATGGAGTTAAGAGATATCGCCTATGGGATCCCACTATCCATAGGGTAATTATGATTAGAGATGTTATATTTGTAGAAGATAAGATACAACGTGATGATAACACTTCAAAAGAGAAACCAAAGACTACTGTTGTTCAAGTTGAAGATCGACAGGTACAAGAAGTTCTAGATTGTTCTGCAGCATGAAAAATAAGAAAAGTTTGAGTTTGCAACTCCAAAAGTCTGGCGATTGACTTCGGAAAGGAGAGAACCAACTTAGCATTCATAATCTATTAGGAGAGGCAATATTGCATACTGCTTACTAATAAACAACATACAGCCATCAACTTTCCATGAGTCTATAAGTAACAAAGAAGCTTCTCTRTTGATGGCAAGAAGAATTGAAGCTCTTCATAAAAATAAGATATGGGATCATGTTCCACTACCATAATTAAATTTCCATAATATGTCAAAGATCCATTAGATTTGGGACATAATTAAATTTCCATAATATGTCAAAGATCCATTAGATTTGGGACATAATTAAATTAATGCAAATTGGATCAAAACCTTCAAGCCTAGCTGTACWTCTACTAGGTCGGCCACGCAATGAGACTCTTAACTTTTTATCCATGCTAGGTGGATCAATTAAATCAGTGGAACATTTTCCTCCAAAATTCAAATTAAATAACGTCCCAAATCATAACTTCTTTATTTTCTTTATTTCAAATATCTATAACAAATTTAATTTAAGATACTCATTTATCTTAGTAAAACTAAATGAGAATAGCTTTAAAGAAAAGATAACAAATGAAGAGAACAAAAAGAAACATGGAAGACCATAATTTTTTATTTTCTTTATTTCAAATATCTATAAAYCAAATTTAATTTAAAATACTATTTATCCTAGTAAAACTAAATAATAACAAATGAAGAGAAAAAAAGAAAACGTGGAAGAAGAGAACCGATCAAGTTAGGAAATAGAAGAAAGTCAAACATCACATAAGAGGAACTCTTGGATGGCGTGCTATAAGAAACACTTAGAGTAGAAAATTGAGAATAATTTGTTTTAAACATAAAGAAATATTTCATGGGTCAAACTTGTTTCACACATTGAGGGTGTTAAATCCTCTATAAAGACATGCAACAGGATTTAAGTAAGACTTAAAGAAAGCATTTCCGTGGCCAAGGGAGTAAAATAAACAAGAGGAAATAGAATGGCCTTGAGAAGATCAATTGTTTGTGGCAAAATTCAAAGTTATAGATARTGAGGCACCAAAGATGGAGGTCAGATAGAGTGAAGAGTATGGAGAGTCCACAATCACTTCAAGGTTCAAATGTTCTACTTGACCGATTGGTGTACAGATCAGCAAAGGAGCAAAGCACAACCATATATACATCAAGAGGTCATGGTCACAAGAACCAAAGTCATTCACAAGGCCTTCGTATTGGCAACAACATGTGTATAAGAGAAACAAAAAACTCAATAAATAAGTCAATTAATAAAAATCCACAAAGGAGAGGGTTATATTCACTTACATTAATCATATATGAACACTTGCAATCTACTTCAGWTAATATTTGAGGAATTGGCAGGCAACAGCAGAGTCTCTCCTCTCAGCTCTAGTGTTCTCTCAGAGTTTTCTTTTAACATTTGAAACTAAGAGTGACGTGAGTAGGAAAGATGAACTTTAATCTAAATCCTTCACCCCACTAACCCACGTTATCATAATGTGCTACAGTTACTTAATTATCTAATCTATTAAACTTATCTTATYTGTTAAATTATTAATTATATAGTCGCATTTTAATCTCCAATACCCAAATATCACAAATTGACCCCAAACGCTAGGTTGTACACACAAGAAAGGAAGGCCATTGAAAATAAATGGATCTACAAATTCTAAGGCAATAATGATTAAGTGGAGGAGTATCGTACTAGATTGCTGATGACGCTCCGAAATAAGGTATTGGCTTTAATAAAATATTAACGATAATTTGAGTGGTTCTTTTAATGTGTTTGTTGCATTTGACTTACATATAGAGCAGTTGGATGTGAAAATTGCATTTCTTCATGAAGAACTTGAAGAAAAATGCTCCAACCATGAGGTTTTGAAGAGAAAGGAAAAAAGAACTTGGTTTGTAGGTTCACCAAATCTCTATACGGTCTCGAACAAGCGTCGAGGTGTTGGTATAAGAGATTTAATTTCTTCATCAAGAACCTTTGAGATAACAGACTTAGTTCAGATCCATGTGCTTACTATTAGAGATTTTGTGATAGTGATATCATTATCTTGTTGTTGTATGTTGATGAGATGTTGATAGCATGGCCAAACAAAGATAGTATTGTAGTCTTGAAGGCACGGTTGGCTATGGATTTTTGAAATGATGGACTTGGGATGGTAAAATATTTAGAGAAAAAGARTACTATGAATGGGTTCCTCCCCACAACCAAAAAGAAAGAGATAAAAAAAAAGAAAATGAAGAAAAATTATTAACTCGCTCGTCTTATGTTTATCATTAAATTAGAAATTTCTCCCATGAAAAATAATTTATACATAAATATCGCAGAGTAAGAATCTTCCAAATGGTGAAATTGGTTGAACACAAAAAAATCCATATAAAAATACTTTAGACATAATCTTAGATATATTGAAATGCTCTCTCACATCTCTAACGCCTTGTAGATCACAAAAATGATGGACGAATTTACACCTTAGCTTCGATGAATCTTGTGAATCTTTCCTAGTGCATGTAATTTTTCTAACGCCTCTAAGAGGCACAACTTGAGTATTAGCATGAATCCTCACAACATCAAYGCCTTTAAGAGGCATAACTTTAATGAATTCTCACAATAACATCGCCTATAAGAGCATAATTTCAATATCAACATGAATATTCATAACAATTGAAGTCAATTGTCAAGATTTCCTCCRCTTAAACAACTCCTATCTCATACAGTTGCTGAAAAMAATTGTATCTCTCTTAACTCTCTCAAATAAAATTTATTAATTTCTTTCTTATGGAGAACTTTCTTTACTTAATTTATTTACAAAATGTGGCACATTATGAGTTTGAAAGTTGATGAAGAAATGCTTGATTATTATCTAAATTTGCAGTTATGTCCTTATCAAAGTATCATTACCTTTTGCTATTTTGTTTATAAACTTGAAGATTTCTCTATTTGTGTTATTCAGAGTGATCTAATTATCATTAGGGACTTTCAACAAACTGAATGGAGTAGTTGTAGTATGCAGTTGATTAGCATGCTTTTGGGCTTTTTCTTTCTTCTTCCGATTACACTTGTTTGGTACAGATCAGTTGCGAAAAAGCTGCTAGCTAGTGAAAAAAATTTAGATTCAATGTGCTTGAGATTATGTGTGCTTATATGTGTTTAGATTATGTACTGTTTATGCATATTTTCTTCAGATTGTGGTGCTTAAATGTGTAAATGCAATGGTAAATGTGGGTGTTTATGCATGTTTTTTATCTTAATGTGCTTGAGAAAATAAAATTTGTTTATAACCGATGTGCTTGATATTTAGGATATGTGCTTAGCATTATGTTTTCATTCTTATGTTGAATAGAAGAAGCATATGCATTTAAGCAGTTAGGGCAACAGATAAAGGAAAAATGTAGATAGTTGAAATAAAAAACTGAAGTCCAGTTTCTAGGTGGTAAGTGATGTTTTATACAAATTTTATTTACAGAAATATTTGAAGTTAGCTTGACTTTGGTGCTATGTAATTGTATATGTTCTAAATAAAGGCACTTAATGACAAACCAAATTTCAAAATCTAGGTGTTAAGTGATTTTAATTGCATGAATAAGTTTTCCTCAGATGTAGAAGTTTACAGTTTTTTGAGTAAAAAGTACCTTTATATATACAAATTAGTTTGCCATACACAAATTTATAGTGGCAGCATATGCACAACTAAAAACATTAAATTGGATAAAAACTAGACATTATATATGGAKAACATCTAGGGAGAATGATTTATTCATTCCAAAATCATAGTTTAAAAACATGTGATGGTTTCTAAGCATTAATGCTTTTTTCACAGAACTAATCTTGAAGATGAATTAAATTACAAAGTCCCCAATCACTACGTCAAAAAAAGGTCTATGACGAGTTATGACATATGTCGTGAAAAGTTCTAAAAACATTAATTTAGGCCTAAGGTGACTTTTTTTTTAAAAGTCAGTCAAAAGTCAATATTGCCACARTTATYTTAGGTTTCCTCAACATTTTTGGAAAACGTTGGTACATGGCTATAGSGACGTTGGTTTCATGCTTATTCAACATTTGGTTGTATTGATATAGATAGAGTTTTTTTCGATATTCGTAAAATATCACTAGAGTAGTCTTATGTCTACATTGTTGTAAGATGCGGCTACATATATAAATATCGGGATAAGGGTTTTGAGATACGTTGACACATGTTGAGGAGTTATAACCACTTAACTTATGGAACAAGTTACATTAGATGATATTTGTAAATGTGGTGATATAGTTTTAGTGTGGCTAATTTTTACAGAGAATTTTAGCCGTTATTTACAAATATTGTAACATAATTCTTGTGGCGACACATTTGACACGTCATTATATATTAGGTAAGTCGATATTTATGCGCAATCATTTTATTATATTATCTCGACGTTTGAAATTGTCGTGTCAAAAACATATGTTGGCGTTTATATAGGCCACGAGAATGTAATTGCAATGATGTTTGCAATAGTCGTAGAATGGATAGTATCCCGATAATTTTAAATGGAGAAGGTTGTTTTCGTCGACATTTATTAATGTCGAGAATTCCCAACAATTATAAATCTGGTATTATTGATATTTTCCTAATGTTTTCAAGTCATTGTTTAATATATTTTATGCCAATATTTGTATATGTCATTATACAAATGTTTTGCCAACACATGTATGAGTTGTGGAATTAAATCAATCATAATATTTCTAAACTATCATAATCTCATTACTATCTCAAATATATTGATTGTTTTATGATAATGTTTTAAAACGTCGAAATATAAATTATCAATTTTAAGGAATAATAATAATTCGACATTATTTGAATTATTAATTTTTAAATTTAAGTAAATTAAATAAAAATTTAAATTGAATAATCTAATTATGGCAGGACAAATCGATATAAAAATAATTAAGAATGAAAATTAGAGAGAGTAATTAAAATGATCGTAATTGTGATTTTATTATGTTGAGAAGGGGAATACAATAATTGACAATTAACCATAATCTAAAAAGGAGTCGCCATCCAACCAAGGATCAACATCAATAGATGTAGTGTCATATGTAAAAAATGACAAGAAACTAATAATTAAATGCAAGGTTAGTCAATTATACTACTAAAATAAACAAGTTAGGATGTCATAGTTGACTATGGTAGTCAACACCAAGACTTATTCTAGATTCTTTAGCCTATAATTCCAAAGCTTGAAGCTATTGAGGAAGGTGCTTTGAAGATAGGTGGAAAGGTTGAGAAGATGGAGGGCAGACAGAGTATTTATAAGACAACTTTCAAAAAATTCAAAAAGGAAGTGCATGAAAATTTCAAAGAAATCAAAGAGATGATCAAACAATACATACCAGCCGAGATAAAATCCCTTAGGTAAGAGAAAACCCCTAATCATTTGAATGGAGAAGAAAAGAAAGAAGAACAGGCTAAAGATTGAGTTCATTAGAGGAATTTGTGTTTAATTATTGGTTTTTGCGGATGACTTTCATCAAAGATTTTTGTTATGTAAGTCTTTTTGAATCATACATGATTATGTAAGTTAATTTTTTGCTAGAAAAGAAGCTCTTTAACAGTTATGGAATATTCTTTTCAAGCTATAGTTGACATCCATTGTGGGGCCCCAATAATTTACACAAAAGACTAACCGACATATTTATGACTTTGAGAATAGATATATATAATTTTAAGACTTAGTATACCTAGGTGTAGAATATTTATTAGGCCTAGAATTGTGGTAGAATGTTACTGTTAGAATCAACCCGAATATTTTCTCAACTTAATCTAGTTTTGAAAACTTTTTTTTTTTTAAATTTATTACCCATCATAATAGCTAGATAAATTTCTTACCATCTTGCATGCATTTATTCATCCAACTTTATTTCTTCATAGTTGAGCATACCTTTACAAATTGCAGCCAACTTAGATTAGATTTAAGTAGAATAGGTGTTTGGATCTTAGAACATGAGCTGTCCAAATTCCAATTTTCCTCTTCCCTCCTAGCTGATTTGCAGCTTTGATGTTTCCGCCCAAAATCCTAGTTAATTACCCTCATATTTTAGTTTAACTCTTAGCTAAAAGTTCCCACCAATGCATGATTGAGTGCTGGTGAGATTTCAGCTGAAGTGCTGTTCGAAATTAGGATGTTTCAGCCAAGAATTACAGTTGCCATTCCATTATGAGTGCTATCCAATTTCTATAGTACCTTAGCTAGGAATTTGATAGCTGTMCATGGTGAGCTGTCTGAATTATAGAAGTGTTTAGCTAGGATAATKACAGCTCTCCACCCATGTATCAAACCCTCCTTCTTCAAAGAGTTCAATTTGATTTTGAACACTCAAATTGCGAGACAACTAACGTGTAAATTTTCCTTTTCCTTTCTTCCTTCCTTCTTCCTTCTTCTGGCTGATACCTCCTTCCATTATAAGCCTTGATTTCTCTGCCTAGCACTTCTATATAAAGTTGAGAGAAAGCTTGAAAACTCACAACAAATTCTACGAGATCATGCCTATTCTTCTTGCAAAAATATTTAGCTAATTTCTGCTGTCCATCACACTTCAAACAACCGAAGTTCCTTCGACCAAATACTTCTACAAAACAATCAGAAATCTATATCTCTTTCACTCTTTACTTCATCAAASYACCACTGAAATTTCAGCCACTTTAATCCTTTCAAAATTGAAAGAGGAAAAATCTTMGAGTTCCAGCCAGCAATTGAAGTCCTACTCCATTCTCCTTCATTCTCGTTTTCTGCCGAGGGACTAGKAAGAATTTCATGCATTTCTTGCTGCAAGATATCAGACAAGTAACCTTATAAACCTTTGGAGAGATATAGTATGAGTTTAGCATGTTAAGAATGAAAAGATTGGGGAATGCTATATATATTTYGGTTATAGAAACTAAGAAGGATGCATGGTTATTGCATAATTCACTAAGTTAAAGATTGATGGTATTAATATAATGCCAATAAGGATTTCGGTAAGTACATTAATGATGTTTAAAGTCAACAAAGATGATACGAGAATTAAAATAGGAAGAGCATTTAAGTGGATGATATGTTCAGTCTTATTTCTGTTTTGGACAGGAGAAAAACCTTTTTATGGCCATCTAAACTAGGAAATAGTAAGCTAAATTTTCTAGGTTTGCAATGATATAGAATTCACTTTCTAAAGTCACATAAGTTTCAAAATATAACCAGTAAGATGTACRCTGCTTTTCTGGCCGAACCAGAAATAGTGTCTATCCTAAATCCGGTATAAAAACTATATTACTAAGTGGAATTTATATTGTGATATAGGGATGAAAGGCCACAAATCTGAGGAAGAATTTAGTACAAATTTCACTCAAGTTGAGCTTATAAAACTCATATGTACTAATATTTGAGGTGTGGTYAATTTTGGCCGATTAAGCATGAAAGTCATATTGCTATTTAAACTGGTATTCACACAGACCCCTTTAGGCATGGAAACTTACATGAATATAAACCTTAGTATTTTAAAAAATATTTTGGCACCAAATTCATTAAGAAACTCGAAGTATTAATAGAGTAATACTCTAAAAACTYTAGGCTGTTTATTTATGTAAAACTCATTTCAGACTCACCATYTTTACCATAAAATTTTCTGACTAATGCATTTTTTATGTCGTATCCTATGGAATTAGATAGCTTTACATTATATGATCATTTCCTRAGTTATTACAACTTAAAAACTATCACATTAACTCGAGTTATTCCATGCTTGTGAAACCCTAAAATGTCCTATTGCATGTAAAACTTTTAACACCACTAAACTTCTAAATAGATTTGAYTATTATAAAGGCCGAGTTAATATTTTGGCAGGTTTAGTTAGGATAAACTATGTGGTACTGGTATGATTTGTCAAGAAAAAATCTTACTACTTATTTTAAGTAGCACCCGAAAATAGAACTTTTCCTGATTAATTAAGTCACATGTGAGTTCCTCCGTCTTTTAAATTTTGGAAATATGCTTATTTTTATTTAAGCGTACTCTAGATATGATTTCAAGAATTCTYGTACTCTTAATTTGAATTCGTTATCAAATTATTTTATTCACAAATATATTTTGGGTTACCTCTAAATTATTTTTCGCAAATTGCAAAAATTAAATTTCTTTTCTCAAAGAGTGTACTATTTTATGACCTTTGATCAAATTATTGTTGAAAGTGAATGCATTTATGTTTGCAAAAATCTATTTGAGAAAAACTGTTCGAGGAAAACTTCAAATCATGATTGACATACTTGAAATGAATTGAGTACTCAAATGGTGAACTCTGAATAGCTAGTCAGGCAAGCAAAATACTGTGCTTAGCCGGTCTCCGGTACGAGTACCTCTTGAGATATTTCGAACAACAGTATTAAAGTAAGCTAAACCCTTGGCCAACGACAGGGTGGGCTGTAACGGACCGGGAATGCGTTGGCAAACAATCGCATCATTCGATGCCTAGATTTAGTTGTGGATAGTCGTACCTTGGTTAGGAGGTTTAATCCGGCGGCGAATGACTCCTTTGTACCATAGCTAGCGAGTACCATTGATTGTATGAGGTGATAAGGTAGAAAGTCACATGCATAAATTTGGAGGGATAAGATGGTATTACCAAACCCTAAAGAGTTTTACTCTAAGATAACTGTGCATTATCATGAAATTTATTTTTCACAGTARATGTTTTTATCACTTGTCTAATCAATTGTCTAGTCAATCAAATGCTCGAAAACAATTTCACATAATGGCTTTTAATATATACCTAAACAATTATTGTAACTTTATTTTCTAMCTCACATCGCACACGTGTAGAACTCACTGARCTAGCGCTCACAGTCTTTCCTTTGTTTTGYAGYRACAGATATGGATCTGGGGACTTCCGATTTTGGGAGCAAGATCTAGAGGAGTACTAGAGCAACACTACTATTTTTTAGTCTACTATTACTTATGGTGTATTTTATTCTAAGTATGTAATCGTATCAACAATCCTTGTTGGATTGCATTTCAAGATCTTTTATTGTGAACTTTATYTTTTCCAAYGATAGTATTGATTGCCGTGAAGCARGTGACGACTCATTCGGTCCTAGTCATACCTTGGGGATGGCGGCGGCGTCATATCGATAGTCGATCACGGTAATCATCTATGTCGCGATGATGTTTACCAATTAAAAATTATTAGGAGGCGGAGTTGATGTGAGCCAAGTTCGGACATTCGACCGAACTGGGTTTGCAGGAAAAATATTAGTAGGTCAAAAAAATTGGGCTAAGCATGTGAGGCTATAAAAAAAATTGTAAATCAAATGTCTACTTATTGATTTATAAAAACATGCATGTATGGGTTCCACATGTGTATGCTGAGTATTTGTGAGCTATAATAGATGCAAATTAGAAGCCTATTTACAAATCAAAATAAAAYGATAGCGCATAATAATCCATAATATACCCAACATGTCACATTGACTATGGTATGAATCAAATACTAATATTGTGAATCAAAATAATGAAAACTTAATATATATATATAAGTATGTAGTATGTATGCATGTATGGATTGTTGTCCCCAAAAATCATCCAATTTGTAATTTATTACGACGTTTCCTGCTYACATATATAAAATATCGTAAAATGTGTTTATGACTACATATATTTCAAATGTCGTCACGTTTTCATATATAAAGACATTTGACAAATGTGATATTAATGTCGTCATATCTA
>MEJB01000013.1:656908-671024 GCA_001752375.1 Rhazya stricta | reverse complement strand
AATTTTCTAGGGTTTATCAATCAAACAATAATATATATATACCTTGATATCGTGATTCTGAAGAATTATTTTTGGTAAACAAGAATGGATCATCACAAGACTTTGATTTCTGGCATTATATTAGTGAGTGCGTTCATCCACAATAAGCCACCGTGGCTTCCTGCTGTGATGAACACACTCACCAATATATGTGCACGACAGAAGGCCACCATGATAGACATGTCTATTACAGTAGGCATATGTGATGAACACACATTAATATACTTGCATTACAGTAGGCAACCGTAATAAAAATGTATACCATGGTGGCCTACTGTGATGCAYGTATATTAGTGTGTGATCATCAAAGATGCCCGCCGTGGTGGATATGTCCATCATGATGGCCTGTTCTAATGAAAATCGATCAAGACACTCATCCCAGATGCCCCCCATGATGGACATGTCTACCACGATGGGCATCTTTGATGATCACACACTAATAGAGTGATAGAGATAAGATCATATATTTTCTTGAAAATTGTTTAACTTCTCCTTGCTTGGGTCTTCAATAGTAAAATTGGTTGACTAGGCTCTTTAACCAAAAAAACCCCTATATAATATAATGTGTTGTTCTACAAGAGATTCTAGGGTTCTAATTTCAGTCTCTTCTCTAGAACCAAAATCKAACTTCTAATGTTTCTTTATGAAAAGCATATTGTAACACCCTCATATCAGAAACTATCCTAATCCGAAAATGTTACCAACTTAATACTGAAATATTTCAATTTCAGCGGAAGCTTTTGAAAGTAAATGAATAAAATTTAGACATTCAATAAGTTCATAAATCAACAGAAACTTTAATTAACAGAATGAGTCTTGGGTATCAAAGTCTGCTCCCAAACGATCTCCATGCACCATCTAGCTAGTCTTCACTTGAAATGTAAAATAAGAGAAATGGGGTAAGCTACTGAGGTGAGGTCAGTAAGTAAATCCCATACTTGAATGTGTGTATCATGTACTATGTGTCATGATATTCAAAAATTCACTTTGTCAAAACTTTCAGAGAAACTTCTTTTTCAAATCATGAGAACTTTCCAAAAACTTCCTTTTCATAAAAACTTTCCAAACATTTCCATTTCATAAAATCGTGAGCTCACTTGGTGTAACGCTTAGCCATTAAGCTTGCAGTGGGCCATTACTCTTTGGAAACCCATCACATTTTTTACCGGTAGAACTGCAAAGCAGTTAGCATTACTTTAACTTTTCCTTTCACTTTTCACTTTGCAAGAGGTGAACATTATTTACTTTCCTACTCTACAAGAGGGTTATGTCGAGTGGGCCGATTTCCCACGCCTCATTTCCCGCTCACATCTTTCATGGCTTAGGCTTTACACCTTTTTCAAAATCCTTAACGTTTGAAAATCATTCATCATAAAAATAACATCTTTCCAAACTTCATTCCTCAAACCATCTACTTTTCCAATTTCATTCTTTAAAACATTTCCTTTCTTGAATGTATGATTATGTCTATACCAGAGAACGTGCAACTACTGCAATCTACATGCTCATGGACCACATTAACTCTTAACTTAAACTTCCCAACATGTCATCAAGTAGAAAAATTCATGAAGTAAAACCATAAATTATATCACATAAAAGCAATCCAATTATGACCATGAACTCACATTCAATACACAGAGATTTTCAGTCAAAATAACARTTCACACGTTTCATAATTAATGAGAATGTGGTGATTAACTTACATACTTCAATATCCATTATGAATTCACATTCAATTCCCATAGAKATTCAATCATAATAACAACAYACTTACATCATAACTAAATGAGAATGTCRAAATTTACTTACTTATAGTCCTTAGTAATAGCGGRGTGCCTTGGTTGCCCACAACRTCAATGTGYCACATTATCATAATATTATTTAYACAGAATATTCATCTGAAACTTTTTGAACCAAATAYATTTATTCAACATAGGTGTTTACCATTAATACCTAATCATTTTTCTACGATGATATTACCAATAATTTYYCAAGATTAATTTYTATGTCAATAAAAATCAAATTACTAATCGTACAATTTRATGTCACGACTYCTAACTTTTATCTTATTCACCTAATAGAAGTATTGTCAACTTTTTAGACTTTAATATATTCACCTAATAAAATTAAGTTTTCTSTTGTTATTACMGACTATTMACCTAATGTCCGATAACTTAATATATTACTTCTCCTATTCTTGTATGAATGTTTTCGATAACTTAATATATTACTTCTCAATTTATTTATTTTTGAATAAGTATTTTTTACACATCTTGCTATAAAAAAAAAATTGATTTTACCATTATCTTATTTTTTTCTGATTTAACAATATTAATTATTATTTTTTATTTTCTCATAAATTAAAATAACTCTTTATCTTATTTTTTTCTAATTTAAAAAAACTTTTGACATATTATATGAGAGTTTAAAAATATAACAAGCGGCATATTTTTCTCAATTGGCACAATTGTAAAAGAATCAGAGAACATTTTATTAGTATTAAAAATATATATCATATTTTGGTAAAAAAGAATTTTAAAGCAGCCGCCTTATGAAGACTGAAATTGAACTGCGCACAAAAGGTGGGTAAAAAAANAATCTTCCAATCCTCAAATCTTGAATTCCCCTTTTCTCATTGCCAAGTCAAGACAGCGTACATATAAAATGAGGATGAGGATAAGAAAGTTGTTTCCTAGGGAGACATCAGAGAGAGAGAGAGGGAGAGGGAGAGCCAGAGCGAGATAGAGATTGACGGAGAAGAAGGGCATAGCAGATTTTGCTGGAGATGTCTAGTGTAATAGCTGGAGTTGGGTTGCTGCCCAAACGGATGGCCTCATCCCAGCTGTTGTCTTCTTCTTCTCCTTCTTCGTATTGTATTAACGGTAATGGCAGATTTAGGATTAGAATGGCGGTTTCTTCTGTTGATGAGAAGAAAAAGACTTACACAGTTCAAAAGTCTGAAGAAGCTTTCAGCAAAGCCAAGGTGTGTTCTTGATACAAGGATGAGAATTTCGGGCTTTGTCAATTTTTTGTTCGTAATTGATAGGCATTTTTAATTTGGAATAGAAATTGTACGCTAGGCGGCTAGGGTATTGGGCTTGGTGAAGTAAGTTCATTTGACTTTGTTTAACTTTTCAAGTGTTTGAGTTGTTATATTGTGAATTTGGATCATGGTTTTTGATATTTATCATTGCTAATRGAGGACTTGATAATTTCCCGGCGAGGAACAGCCAATAAAGTCAAAGTATTTTGTCCTATGATATAAAATGTTGAAGTTTAGGAAATTGAATGTGGTAATGCTTTGTAGGCACTGCTTTCAGATATAAGCTTAAAGATGTCCGTAATATAAAGTTGTTGCATGAGTTTAAAGAGGCATAAGAAAGAATTAGTAATAGAAAATAATTCAAAAATGCATGTTTGGGCTGTACTTATTGAACTTGTATCTACACCTCATGTATTTGTGTAGTTTATTGAACTGTTTAGAAGATCTTGTTGCAGTAAAGGAGGTCTCTAGGGACTTTGATATTGATGGATATCAACAAAGTTAGAATTAGCAGAGGTTGAAGGGCAATAGGAAAGAAATTAGCAGAGCGAAGAGTTTGTACCTTCTAATGGTTGCAATGAAATAGTAAAGGACTAAAAGCATAGAGCTCTTGAGTAAAAGAGGGGGATCCAGTTTCAGAGTATATGGTAGTTATAAAAGATAAGAATAACAAATAAAGCCTACAAAGAAATTGTATTAACAATGAAAAGTGGTATCTAATGGAGCATTAATCTTAGAAAGGGGAAAGAGTGGAAAAGCTTCAGTAACTGTTTCTGCATTTCCAAAGACTGAATGGTTTAAAAGATAAAAATAGCCCTATACTAATTAAATACAAGCCTTATTAAAAGGGCACCAGTACGGCTGTTCTTGCATGTTCATAGCCATGCTTGTCTCTAAAACCCTAAGCTGCATAAATAGTGASAAGTAATCACATCTTTGATCAGCACTGCCTGTAAATTGTGGCTCTAAAAATTCTCGATAAATAAAGAAATAGATGGTGTATGCAAGGAATTTTCCTGCRGGCAGAATGTTGATCRGGGTTTTAAGATTTTCAGCCGAGTTTCATATTCTCTGTTCTGTCATTGGTTCATATCCTTTTATAGGTTAGATTGTGACATATTGATTCATACTTCCCAGATAAGGTACTTATTAATCAAGAAAGCTTGAGTCTTCAGAATGATATGAAATCATGAACTGAGATGAAAAGGAATGCAAAGGAAAGAAAGCCATTGGGTTTAATTGGTAYAGAATCATACTTTTCTTTGTTTATATTTTGATAATATAATAAGTTAGAGTATCAAATATTTAATTACCACTAAATGACGGTTGCACACACAAGATAGAATCACTCTCTAATTACTTAATACTCTATTAAGGGGAGTTTACTGAATGCTATGCCAATTTTTGAAAGTTCGGTTGTATGAAGGATCAGACAAAAATGAGTAAAAGAGCTTTAGAGTACCTTTGGCATTCTTGTTTATTTTGTTATCTTTGACAGATGAATTCCCTTTAACTGGGAGAGCAAACCCRTATAAAATTTCATATTCCTCTTATAATAACTTCACTTGTTCTGTGAAACTTATTTTCAAATATCGTTTTAAGTTAAAATGGAAATCTTRAGGGAAAAAATCCTATTTGTCGTTTGAAATTTTTTTATCAGTATATTTTGCAACGAAGGTGAAATCATAGGAGGGAAAATATGCCTAATAGCCCTTGATCATGCTAGTTCATTTAAATAAAAGCAACTTTTGTCATTTATGATCGATAGAACCTGTTGCTTGAAATATCCGTAGCTTTATTTGTAACAATTTACTTTGTATAACTTCTAGATATTTTCCTCTTTCTTAAGTTATGAGTTAGTAAGTTATTTGGATTCTCATTTTACAGTATATATGACAAAAGTACTTCTAAAGTTTGTTAATAAATTTTCATGCATGAATTTTGACAGGAATTGATGCCAGGAGGTGTAAATAGTCCAGTACGTGCTTTCAAATCAGTTGGTGGGCAACCTATTGTGATTGATTCTGTCAAGGGCTCTCGCATGTGGGACATTGATGGTAATGAGTATATTGACTATGTSGGTTCTTGGGGCCCGGCTGTCATTGGACATGCAGATGATGAGGTTTCTTCCTTTTTTCTATTCTACATTGGTCTCAAAAAATTAACCATTATTTGCACTCCTGATAATGGGACAACAGTGATAGTATGTAGTTGAAAGGAATGGAAATGATAAGGGCTATTGTTTCTTACAACTCTCTATTTCCCTTTTTCCCTTCCATTTGTAAATTCTCTAGAGCTTACATTTGAGATATAGGATTCAGAGCACTTGATAAATATGCTACCAAGATTGGAAAGTGGCGCAGAAAAGCTTGGATTTGTTAATTCCAAATTCTTCCTTCTTATCTTTATCAACAATCTTCAATCACCCTGCTCCTAGTGTTCAGCCAAAAGTTAAAAGAGAAAAGGAAAAGCTAATGGGAGATAATATTAATTTCTCAGACTGTTGGCCATCTTATTTAGAATTAATTTCCTTATCCAACTTTATAGGTACTTGCAGCCCTGGCTGAGACAATGAAGAAAGGAACCAGCTTTGGTGCACCATGTCTCCTAGAAAATGTTCTCGCAGAAATGGTCATTTCAGCAGTCCCAAGCATAGAAATGGTTCGCTTTGTAAATTCAGGCACTGAAGCCTGCATGGGCGTTCTTCGATTGGCTCGAGCTTTCACAGGTCGGATGAAAATCATCAAGTTTGAGGGTTGTTATCATGGTCATGCAGATCCATTTCTTGTCAAGGCAGGAAGTGGAGTTGCTACCCTCGGTCTCCCTGACTCCCCTGGTGTCCCGAAATCAGCTACACATGATACATTAACATCCCCCTATAATGACATATCAGCTATTGAAAACCTATTTAACTTGCACAAAGGAGAGATAGCTGCTATTATCCTTGAGCCTGTTGTTGGGAACTCTGGCTTTATTCCTCCCAAACCTGATTTTCTTAATGCCCTGCAGCGGATTACTAAAGAAAATGGTGCACTTCTTATATTTGATGAAGTTATGACTGGGTTTCGGTTAGCTTATGGTGGAGCGCAGGAATACTTTGGCATAACTCCTGATTTGACAACACTTGGGAAGATTATTGGTGGTGGCCTGCCAGTTGGTGCATATGGAGGAAGACGGGAGATTATGGAGATGGTAGCGCCTGCAGGACCAATGTACCAGGCAGGGACACTTAGTGGAAATCCATTAGCAATGACTGCTGGAATTCACACCCTTAAGCGATTAAAAAAACCAGGATCATAYGATYACTTAGACAAGATTACTAGTGAACTTATTCAAGGCATTGTGGATGCTGGAAAGAAGGCTGGTCACGCTATCTGTGGTGGATATATAAGAGGGATGTTCGGCTTCTTCTTCACTGATGGCCCTGTTCACAACTTTGATGATGCAAAGAAAAGTGATACCTCAAAGTTCGCAAAGTTTTATAGAGGAATGCTGGAAGAAGGTGTCTATTTGGCTCCCTCTCAGTTTGAGGCTGGATTCACTAGCTTAGCACATACTCCTGAGGATATACAACAGACAATAGCAGGTGCTGAGAAGGTTTTCCGGCGGATTTAAGCTTTCAAGGTTGCTTTTCTTATTATAACCTACGTTTTTGCCCTTTTGTTAGGCAATGGGCTATTTTTCCTCCCTTTTACTTTCATTCATTGTATGCGCTTTTTGTTTTTTCAAATAAGATATGATTTGTAGTGGATTTCCTGTACTGTTGTTCATCTGTGATACTTATTCAGAAGCACTTTTTACAGAATTCTTTGCTTTTGGCCCTTCCTCAGTTGTAAAGACTATAACACAAGGTAGGAGGGGCAAATTAGTTATGGCTACTCACCAAATTGTGATGAAAACTAGCTACAATTTCAGCCATATTTCTCCCTAAGAGGTGGAATACTTTGCTCATGCCTGAAGAAATTTCCTGGATCAACCTGATGTTTTATCTACGCTAGCGGCTTGAAGTTCTCTTTGTAATACATGTGACCCCAAGTGCTAGCTTCTGAGTAGCTATCATCTAAATATTCATTCTTCCCCAGATCTAAGTCCCTGTAATTCAAATATGCAATCCTAGGATTTGCAACAAAATTTCCCATGTAATCATACATCCCGTTGATCCAATCCACGTGCTCTTTTATCAGATCATCTTTCTTTTCATACCACATTGTGAAGTAATGTACGTTAYATAAAGTCCCTCTTCTGTGTGGAAACGCAGTTTGATTCATAGGAATCTCATTCATTATTCCTCCATAAGGCTGCAAAAGAATTGCCCTGGTGTTCCTTGTTTATACACATCCCATATTGCTTCTAGCTCATTTTCTCGAATTGGCAAGCTCACATAATCTGATTTTCCTTTGAAGAAGCCTTGTTTATGACATGTTCTATCTAACAAGTCCTTAATAGCTTCTTTTCCCTCAATAAAATCAAAATATAGTGTTGAGTTTATCCAGCCCACTTCTTTGCAGTCCTTGGCCTTTACTTTCAGTTCAGGAAAATTTTCTTGCATTATCTTCAGGAGCTGATGAGTTCTYCCGGAATACAACGAGTAGAATGCAGCCTTCATCATGGGTTCGCCTGATGAAGTTTTAGTTGGCACTRCCATTATTCTTATCATGAGTTCCTTAGGCATTTCATCCAGAAACTCCTGCCATCGGAAAATAAGTCGATTTGCCCCTTCCTGTTGTGTTCTGGTGACTGCAAATACCGTCACTTTTGGTGGAACTCGAACTAGCCTAATCTTCCATGAGACTACAATTCCAAAACTTGAGGCTCCCCTCCCGTAAGTGCCCAAAATAAATCTTCTCCCATGGCTTTTCTGTCAAGAATTCCCCCGTTTGCATCAACGATAATGGCATCAATGATGTTATCTACAGAAAGGCCATAGTTCCTCGTTAACAAACCTTGTCCACCACCAAAATGTCCTCCAACACCCACTGTAGGTCACGCTCCAGCAGTGAAAGCAACTGCGTTTCTTTTTTCTGCTATATGATAGTAGAGTTCCCCTAGTGTAGCTCCATCTCCCACCCAAGCAGTCTGATCTTTCACATTTACATAACTCTTCCAATATTTACCATGTCTAGAAGCACATATGGTCTAGGTGATACATAGGAGAGACCTTCATATCATGGCCACCATCTCGATCTCAAGATTCAGCTTTCTACTACAGAGAATTGTTGCCCTAACATGATGAGCATTTTCTGATGTACTAATATAGCATGGTTTTGGTGTTTCAGAAGCATTAAATCTAAGGTTGCCCAATCTTGACTCAAGAAGAGGTGAATATGACTCAGACCATAACGTGTGGACAATATTTTCTACCTTTGAATGTGGTCGAGATTCACAGGAGAGACAGCCCAGGAAGTTGCCAGTGGCTCCATGAAGCCATTGAAAATGTTCAGATGTGCCCAGAAATGGTAAGAAAAATATTGCAAATACTAATGTTACTAGATGGACCATTTTTTTAAGGGACCCTAAAGTTTGTTTCTTGAGGGATATTTCGTTTATAAATAATTTTAATATGGTACCTTAATTTACTGCTGATTATGTCACTGAAACCATAGTAAGAGAAGAAATAAAACATCTAATTTATTGCAAGATCACTAAGATCATAAATATTATATGRTTTTATTTTTATTCATTACAATTTRTTAGGACTATTTTCATTAGCATTAGCTTTAAATAACCTTCTGAACAGTGGAAAGAAAAAAGAAGATTTAATAGAGTAAATGGACTGCATAATTACAATCAATTTCTTTTCCTCAATTAATTGTTGGGATCGGTTTGACAACGTAATTAAACAYGTAAAATTAAATCAATTAAAACTTATTAGATTAAGATGTTGATTACCTCATTTTAAATGTTAAGTGTCTCTCTTAGATCTTTTTATAGATGTTAAGTGATCAATATTACCTTAACACTTATTATTTAATAGGTTTTGATTCCTGAGCTTAATAATCTTTAATCTAATGGATATATCCTCTTCTACTTTTTTAAGCTCCGATTCAATATAAATCGACTTCAATATAAATTTAAAGAAATAAAAAAGAAGATAAAAATATAAAAATAATAATACTCAGAATCTTATTAAATTGGTCATCAAAAATCCTAATCAAATTCAGCTTTCACATCAGACGTGTATAAATATATTCTCATTATTAAAAAAWTTAGTTATTTATCATACTTTAATATTAATATTTCAGTGTTTGGAGTTTSATCTTATCAAATGGGCCTTAGTCTCCCTTGTTCTCCTTACAGATGGGGGGACAGAAAAGGGTTTTCCGTATTTGATGTGTACACAATTTTGGGAAAAAATGAAAATATGAAAAAAAAAAAGAAAAATCATGATTAAGTGCAAGAATAAAAAATAAAAAATCAATTTGCTCTAAAAACTACTCAAACTTAATCCAAAATCTAAAAGTATAACTAATGTCAATGTCAATTCATGACTACTAATCTACAAAAGTGTCAAACATAATTGAAATTCATACCCCCAACATCAATATGTAAACAAGTGCAAATTACATCAATGACTCAAGTGTAGATTAACAAAAATAACTTAATAATTAATTAAAAATATAATGTTTCGTCAACATATTTCTCACAGTCCGATAAGAGATTTTGATTAAATTATCAATCATAATTCCTTACTATCACCACCCAACAAGAAATATTAAATTTTAAAAATCATTACTTTCGCTCGTTTCTCAATAAATGATAGATAAGCTGAAGTTGAGCTGAGGTTGCAAATTAAAAGCCAGCCAAAGTTATATTGGATTCTTTGCCTCAGCCAAGGAAATGAGGTAATTGTCACTAAGGAAGCATTAGATGTATCGTATAACTGTCTAAAGTATGCATTTCGGACACAATGTAAAAATCATATTGCTCAAGATTTATGGAGGAACTGTAAAGATCTAATTGTGCACTCGTTAAAGGCACGATTTCTTCATGGCCTTCCTGTTGAGCCCAGGGACGTCTCACTAATTCCCATGGCCTTTCCCATTCCATCGCTACTACTTTCATCGTTGGCCTTTCTTCACCTTCCAGATTTAGGCATCTCTTTACAAGTTCAGCAATTTCATGGAGTTGCTCCAGAAGTCCCTTTCTCAAAATGCATGGGTCCACAATCTGAAATAAACGATTTTTTTTTTTGGTGACATAATAAAGTATGAGGCTGAGTTTCTTTCATTTTCTACTTAATAGTGTAGAAAGTGGCTTTCTCCCTTTAATGAGCTCTCAACGAACGATACCAAAATTATAAACGTGGCTCTTCTCGATTAGTAGACTCGATTGGAAGTATTCAGGGTCTAGATAACCTAAGGTTCCCTGCAGTCTGATCTAGAGGTAGTATCTTGAAGCTCCAATATCTGATATTGGCTGACTTTATATCTCTATGAATAATAGGCATTGAAGCAGCAGAATGGAGATAGACCAATGCACCTGCAGCTTCAGCCCTGATTCGGAGACGATTTTCCCAAGAAAACCAAGCCATCTCCCCGCTGTTATGGATATCATGGAACTGAGTATCATTAGAACAAGTAAAGGAACCTCTGTCTGCAAACAACAACCCAATAACTTCACCACATTTCCATGGTTGACTTGAGCGAGAATAACAAGCTCATTTATGAATTGCTCAAGTTGAGTCTCGTCCATTAATCTTGACTTTTTGATTGCAACTACTCGTTCATCAGGGAGAATTCCTCTGAACACATTGCCATAACCTCCTTTTCCGAGGGTGCGATCTTCTGCATGATTGTTGGCGGCCTTTTTAAGTTCTTCAGCTGTGAAGATCTTATACACCGTTCTAACCAGTGTCGCTCCTTGTGGATATATTGCTGCCCTTCAATGGCATAAACCGGCCATTTTGTGAAAAAACATCTCTCTTTGTTTAATTTAATTCCTCTTTTTAAACTAAAAAAATCCAAGTAAGCGCCGCTCGGTTATCAAGCCACATGAATGCCAAGTGCCTTAAACCTGCCATGATTGGAAAAAAATTATATCAATCAATTGATCAAAATGGAATCCTAAAAAAAGTAAGAAATGTATAATATATTTATCCACGCTATAATTATTAATCTAATGCTCGCAATGCTTCATAAATGTATGAAGTAAAAATGAAAAACAATAAATAAAAAATGAAGGAACAAAACTTTGAGAAAGAAAACAAAGGAAATAAAAACCCACACCTTGGATTATCACTACTTGCCAAAACCTTAAGCAAGATGCCAAAAACCAAATTAGAGTTTTTTAAAGAATTCAACGTTTCTATATAATAATGGTCGGGAGGCCTCATTACTGTTAAGCTAGGTCCCCATATTCCTCAAACCGAATCTCTTCCTCTAACTAATTCATTATTTAAAAGCTAATCATACTACCAACAGTTCGAACGTGATTTTTAGTTTTCCCTTCAAAAATAAGAAACTAAAAAAGAAAAGGGATATGGGTGGGATAATAATTATGGTATTAGATGAGACAACCCTTTACTTTCTTGATGATATTTCGATCATTTGTTTTCTCTGAATAATAAACCATTAATATGTGATCGAAATTTATTTAGAAACGAAATCGTATATTCAGATCTGACTCTCCTTTTCTAGCATCTCTTAAAAGAAAAAAGAATAGGAACCCCTTCCTGGCTGGCTTATTTCGGAAAGGGCTTTGTGCATTCTCAAAATGGATACAAAAACCTAGCAAAAATTACCTCAGGAAGGAGTTAATACTTGAACCGCAGTACACCTTGAAGCCGGGTCCTTCCTACCCATCACCGGTGTATCATGCCGACAAAAAACAAATGAAACTACCTGGATTATTAGTGCAAATCGCATGTTCATGACAAGGATTACTAACCTCGTATTCGTTGATATCTGCCATCATAAAGCACAGTATAAACCCAATCTAAAGCTAAACAGAAACGCAAAATCTGTGAAGTGACTTTACCTCTTGGTTTCAATATGTTTAGTCCTTTCATGAAACACAGGATTCTCAATCATGTATAGAGTGGACATATTATCACAATGCAATGGTATTAGGCAAGGTAAAACTGTGAGCAAGATCTGATAGAACATAACTAATCCATTTTAGCTCACATGTGACAGTTGCAACACTTCTATATTTTGCCTTAGAAGAGGATCTTACCACAGTAGGTTGCTTCCTATATTTCCAAGAAACTAAAGCTGAACCTAAAAACACACAATAACCAGTTGTAGATTTTTTTGTGATAGGGCATTTTGCCCAGTCACTATCACAATAAACTTGGATATCTAATGTATTCTCTGCTGCATAAAACAAGCCATGTGTTGGTGTGCCTTTTAAGTGCTTAACTATATGCTGAGCAGCCTTCCAGTGATTTTGTGTAGGCTGCTACATAAATTGACTCAAATGATGCACACTAAATGTTAAATCAGGCCGTGTGAAATTCAAATTTAACAACTTACCTACTAACCTCCTGTATACAGCTGGATCTTCAAGCAATGGAGAATCAGGATCATCTGAATGCCAATCATGTGGTAAAGCGGTAGCTACTGCAGCAGCATTTTCCATCTTCAGATAAGAGATAATATCTCTGATATACTTCTGTTTTGTGAGAAACATTCTCATAGGTGATCTAACTATTTCTACACCAAGAAAATACTTAGCTACCCCTAGATCCTTAATGGTAAATTGTTGATGCAAGAAACATTTAACTTCAGACATCTTTTTCTCTGAATTCGCAGTGAGCAAAATATCATCAACATAAACTATGAGGATAAGAAACACTCCTGATTGCTTATAGATAAATATGCAGGAATCATGGTATGATTGTGTGAAGCCAAATGAGGTTAATTTTCTAGTAAACTCTATGTTCCATTGTCTAGAGGCCTGCTTCAAGCCATATAAAGATCTAGTAAGTTTGCAAACCTTATTCTTCTCATTTTCTTTGTATCCATCTGACAGTTTCATATATATCTCTTCATCCAAGAAGCCATGGAGGAAAGCATTATTGATGTCCAGTTGATGCAATTTTCATTGTTTTGATAAGGCCATTGCTAGTACTAACCTCACAGTCACAGATTTTGCCACAGGAGAAAAACTATCAAAATAGTCCTGTCCTTCTATCTGATTGTAACCCTTAGCCAAAAGAAGAGCTCTTCTAATGTGATGGACTATGATCATTATACTTTCTGAACAAGGCTCGTCGTCATTAGATCTCCTAGTATAACCCATATATGCAGCCAATTTAGTCATCTATGATCTCCTGCTGGTGTAGAAGTTAACTACTTTGCCCAAGTTACAATTTCTCCTCCAGAGTCCTGCTAATTTATCCTGCTGTCATACTTCTTCTTTGAGAACCACACTGCTAATATGAATGTCGGAAACCTCACTGATGGTATATAAGAGTAAAGTGCTAACCTTATCGGAATTAATTCTAGCAAAAAAGAGCTAATACCATTATTTTCTATCAGAATGAAAACCAATGTTCAAATAATAATATCAAAAGCAGCAAGTTGTATGAGTTACATTGAATCCTGCAACCAAGAGTCAAGTAGGGCTAAGGTACTTTTTGTCGAATTTCTTCTTGTGTTTATTCTAACTGATTATCTAATTCTACTCTGTAGGAAACCTTCATCTATTTCTATAATATCTTAGGACTGCCTTTTTATGACAATGTCGCATTTCTGAGGGTCTCTCCTAGAAAGTTTCTAATCAGTATATATTTTACAACTACTTCCTTGACTGGTTCTCTGCTATTATTCTTTTTCACTTGACATTAGGCTTATCAAGATGAATTTAGATGATATGGAAAAATGTTTTCCAATAAACTTTACATCTCTAGAGTACTATTTATCGTTCATTAGTGTGCAAATTCTAGAAGGTTTATATCCTTTATAGTATAGTCTAGGCTGGGGAGGAAAGCCTATGATTAATAACATAAGTCATTCATTATGCCTAATTGCAATACTTGTACAAAATTTATGTGGGCGGGATCAGTATATGCAGAACCATTTATATACAACC
>MEJB01000013.1:581457-656787 GCA_001752375.1 Rhazya stricta | reverse complement strand
TATCATGAGAGCTCTAGCAACCTGTAAAAGGTGCTGATGCTTTCTTTCTACTATGCCACTAGTTAGCATACATTGAAAATTAGTGCTAACGAATTCACTATCATTATCAGTTGTACCTTTTTAACATTGCTATCAAATTGCCTCTTTATCATTTTAATGTAGTTTTCCATCGTCTTTAATACTTGAGATTTATAAGCCATCAAGAAAATCCAAGTACATCTACTGCAGTCATCAACTATGGTACAAAAGTATTTAGTTTCTTGTCCAGAGGAAATTTTATAAGGACCCCATATATCAATGTGTATTAGTTCAAAAGGTGCTGCAGAATGTATGACTGTTTTATTAAAACTTGATCTCTGCTGCTTAGATAAGTACATACAAAATAAAGCTCTACTTCCTCTTCATGCATTACAAAAATTCTTTTCAAAACAGCTACGGGAACATAGCCTAATCTTGAGTGCCAAGTCTAAACATCTTCCTTATTTATCACATTACAGCTTACTTCTTTGTTCCTGCAGTTTTCAATTTTCAAGAAACTTCTAGGTTCAGCAACGCCCTTGCTCTCTATATAATACAGCCCTCTATCTACCTTTGCTATGCCAATAACTGTCTTAGTCTTATAATCCTGTAAAACACATTTGTCAGTGGTAAATTTGAAACACAAAGCATTAGCTTCACAAGTTTTATGCACTGAAAGCAAGTTAAACTTGAATGAAGGAACATATAAACAATCTGATAAGATTAGTTTATCATGCAATTTCAAGCTTCCTGCATATTCAACCATTCTAATTGTGTTATCAAGTAGTTTTACTGAAACAGGTTTATCAAGTTTTATATAGGATGTAAAGCAAGAAAGGTCATTGCACATGTGAGTGGTACCCCACTGTCAATAATCCATCTGTTAAAGGAAGAACACAAACCATTGCTTGAATTTATTAGAATGAAACTGCTTGCAAAATGATCAAAATCAGCTAGGTTGACTTGATTCTGAAAACTGCTTGAAGGATRAGCAGTTTTCTTTCCCTTTAATGACTTTCCAACCTCCTACTGTATCAAAGTTATCATGGTTTGTAATCCGGATGAAGTCTTTTGCAATTCAAGAGGTGTACTCATTTCTTGTGTAGTATTGGCCTTTTCTTTCATCTTTTGATCTCTTATCCCTGTCCACCAGTCAGGAAATCCTTTTATCTTGAAGCAATCCCTTCTGAGATGCCCACTTTTTCCACAAAAATTACATTTTAGATGAGACTTGTCTTCCTTTTTAATTCCATTTTGTGGCCTTGTATATGGCATGCATTGAGACTTATTTGTCTGCTGTTGAGGCTTGAATTGATCCATTCTTGTGTTAAATCCTTTGAAATGGGGCTTGGCCATAGGCAGGGACCCACATTCTTGTGATTCTGCTACAGTTTTTTAATCTTTCTTTTTTTTTCCACGTCCGCTTACCATACTATTAAGGCCTTTTTTGCCATTGTGGGTAAACGCGGATCATAGAGGTCAGAATTTGTCCTCTGTACAGATTCATATTTTCATCATTTAATTCCATCAGAAATTAGCCGTGCTTTTTCTTCTTCTTTCATAATCCTCCGCATAACCTCATTCTGCTGCCTTTAGGGGCACATAATTTCTTTTTTCCCACAAAACTTTTCAGTTTTGTTATAAAAAGCCGCTACTATCAGGAATCTTTCCTTGTCTCGCTTAGAAGGTGTAGATGGCCCTTCTCTGATTTTCATATAGGAGTCTTGTTCCTACAATTCCACCAAATTGAGCCTTGATTTCTTCTCACAGGACAAATGCATCAGATGCATAGGTAAAACCCCTTGCCAATTCTTTTGTCATTGCATTTAGTATCCAAGAGATTAAGGTGGCATTTACCTTGGTCCATTGCCTGTAAGTTTCATCAGTTGCAGCAAGTCTCACGTATTCCCCATTCAAGAAAACAATCTTATCTCTAGCCTTCAGAGCAATTATCATAGCTCTGCTCCAAGTTTGATAATTGTTTTTTGTGAGAAGATCATTTACAAGAACCAATGAAGAATGATCCGAGCTATGCAAATACAAGGGATCATCCTTGTATTTTGAAAGATTTCCACCATAGTTATGATAGCCTATCTCTCTTTCTTCAGACATTTTCAAGATTTCTCATAAACAGGACAACAAAAAAAGTACATAATACAGAAAGCTTCAAGAAAATTCAATCAAGAATGCCTTTTTCTTCCCAGGTTCAGTAATTCGAACCTGTAGCTCTGATACCATCAAAGAATCTGAGTTTTATTTTAACTCARATGCCACATTAACTTTCCTCAAATAAGCAAAACAAGAAAACAGAATAAAAGAAAGCTGGAGAAAATGAGAACCTTAAAATTGAGAAGAGAACTTCCTTCATTGATGATTGAAAACTTAACTTAAATAATGATATGAAAAGGGCTATTTATAGCCAGTAAAATGATACAAGTTTATCCTAACAAGAAATGTAACTAATTCAGGAAGTTATCTAACTAATTCTTGAATCTAACTAATTGATTCTTGAATACATATGTCAAAAAAACCGTATGCAGCCATAATAAATTATTTCTTCAGTCCTTTTATGTACATTTCTTCAACTGCAACCTTCCATCAAACAGGCATTGCAGCCTTCCTTTCATTAACCTTCCATCAAACTTCTTCAGCTTCTTCAGCTTCATTCTTCTGCAAATGCTTCTACAGCATTTGCAGCCTCAATCCAAGCATCAGATCAGCCTTCTGCAGCTTTGCAGCCTCACTCTGCACCTTTGCAGCCTCACTCCAAGCATTGCAGCCTCCTTCAGCTTACTTGCAGCTTCAATCCTTCTTGCCTTCTGCAGCTTATTTTCAGCATAATCTTTCAGGTTCTGTTACGAAAGGTTGGACCCAAGAAATCTAATGTGTGAAAAACAAAGCTATCCGGCTCTCCAAGAAATGTATAGCCACAAGGATTAAAGCTTCATACTTTAGTGTCACTGTTGAAACTGCCAAGAGATACAGCGAATTTCTGAAGACCTTTAGGTGTGGCGGTTTGGCAACAATCAATACCGGTACAATATCTATCGATCATATCCTCGCTTTTGGAACAGAGGGTAACGTACCCACTGGTGAAGTTCCGCTCTTCGGCTTCACCTATCAATGCGATATCATCGCACCTGGCGACTGTGAATTTATTTGCATCTGAGAAGGCGCATGGCGTTGTAGCTAAATCAATTAGTATTTGGTTTCCCGCCCGTCTGGTAACCGATTCCGTTATMGSAACKGGAAGCAACCAAAGTCTTGATTCAAAYATTGTTATCTGATATRTCGACTACTTCAAGGTTGCCATTGTCGAAGGGCTTGGGTGGGTTAAAAGAAGTTTTGCAGTTGATGTCAAACCAGGTTCCAATGGAACAGCCTGATCCTAAACCAACGCCAAAAGGGTAAAGAACAGGAAGGTTTCCGCACTTTCTTTGGCGGCCGGGCTTGGTGATGTCTGCACCTATGTCGTCCTGGAGACGGTAGTGTTTGCCAATGCCAATGCCAATGGAAGACCAAGAGTTGAAGGAAGAGACACTGCAGAAGCATGCTCGTCAACATGTTTTCTGCAACATGGAGATAATCTCTTCTGTAGGTTGAACTTTGAGTTGATATTATGTTATATACCAGAATTGGTTCTTATGAGGAAAAAATAATAAGCTTTCCTCGAAGCCCAAGTGAAAAGAAATTGAAGGTACCTAACTGGTTATCCACAATGTGCAGCTCTTCTTTTAAGAACACAATGCAGCTCTTGRGCATTTTACTTTTGGCATTTAATTTTCCTTTGAATGGCAATGTCAACTCTAATCTATAGGTTGCTCATGGCRCGAACTTGATAATTTACTACATTATTCCTATAAGAGAGAGCTATCACTTTCATGATTGTTTCAGCAGCTATTTAAGTATACTTTTTTTCCTTTTTTGATTTTCATAACTTAAAAGAACTTCAATTATCAAAATTAGACATCGTGTCCATGTATATGTTTTCTGGGGTGGATAATGTCAATACTTAAAGAGGTATAACTGAAATCAACCTATATGAGAAATATTCTCCTGAATTTGGAGTGAGATATTTAATAATTGATTATCGTCGACTCAATTCCAAAGATRTCAATGGCATTATACAAAACCAAGCGACATGGAGAATATAAGAATAAAGAGAAAAAGGACAGTAACATTATCACAAATCTAGGTCGTTTAGAATCCCTTACTGATACAGCATGGACTTTAAGRCAGAAAACTGGCATGACATCCCAGTATGAAGTGTTCATCTTCAGAAAAGAATGTCGCCAACTTAGATAGCTATATATCGATCTGTTTAAAATATAACATGATTGTTAAACTTGTCTTTCCATGGCATGTTATTTCTATTTTTATAATTGGATAGAAATCATTTGAAGTGACAAACACAAGGAGAAAGAACTTCAAAACCGTGTCATGAGCCCTGGGAATGCACCTATCTCTCAAGTTTTAGCATGTATATCCGTGTATAGAGAACATGGAAAGACTGATGTATATTATGCAGGTGGAGAAAAGAGTTCGGAATTTRCTTTCGTGTCTGCTGTCATCGTTGAAAGAAAGTAAAAGCGACTGGAAATCATGGAATCAGGAGAAGAACGGGTTTGAACTTGAAAAACAGGCAAGGCAGGGAGAGACTTTCGTCCCTGGAGGCACTGGTGGGAAGAGCCTTGAAGCTCATGAGCACCTCGCTGAAGGTGATGTCACTCTTGTGTTGTGCTTTTCTTCTCAGATAATCTTGAAAATGCATTCTGACGAAGATTAACTAAGAAATAAAAATACAACACAAGAGGGACTGTAGAGATYGCTATTAGGAATTCTTGAAGTATTTAGCACAGTGATTTTTTTAGGATTTCGAATCAACTTTCTCAATTCTTTAAAGCTTTATGTAGTGTTTGTGTGAATGATTTGTGTATTTGTATTTTGTAAAATAAATTATGCAATTAGAAATAGAGATACATGAGATTGCTTTTAATTACTTGAMTGTGTAATGATCATTTGTGGTATTATATTATTATCTATAAAATGAAAACCCAGAGGCATTTCCTCGTGCTATGCAGYATAGATGAATGATTTTGAAGATTCCCCCCCGATGGAATTTCATCAGAGCGAGTGGCAGACTTTATACAATCTAAAGATGTGTACTTTTATCAATAYTATTTACTTATATAGCTAATRTGATTTCATAATAAATTATTTTTGTGACATAAGATTTTGTTATAACAGTAGTGTGAATCTCTATGTTTTATATTCCGTCTTGTATGATTGGTTAATATTTTCTCACGATTTATTTAAATTTTCCTTCCAAGTATACATRGGAAGAATGTCTCACAATGTACTATTTACAGAATCGGGTAGACTTGTTGATGGTCTGGTTCACTTAAGGACCAAAGAGTTGTAGGTTTCACTCGTCATAGTTTTTATGGTAAAGATTCCTTGGAACAAGAGGCAACCCTGCCAAGTCTAAGATTTTCCAGTGCAATGACACTTCGGAGCTTCTGAAGTACTTAAAAACTAGCGACGCCTATTGCGTCATGTACGTATTCAAGACTTTAGGCCAATGATATACATTATGCCAAAGCTTTCACTTGATTTAGGTCGTGAGACAGTGAAAATCTGGATGATAGGATTAGCCATATATATTAGCTTTAGCTTCTAAACAAAACTTATTTATATATCAAATAGATATTTTGATGTTAAAATTGTGTTCATTTCGTATAATTCTAGTGTTCATTTGAAGAAAAACTTAAAGAGAATCTATAGCACAACTGAAGTATTCTTAGATAATAGAATCTCTATTTTATTTACGAATAAAACTAGGCTTGATATTGTGTATTCTATTTGAAGAGTTATAAGTAAGTATACTCGTAATCCATGTCAAGATTACCGGAAACCATTAGAAAAGATTCTCAAGTATCTTAGGGGAACAATACATTATTCTTTGCTATACGTCTTTCTTAATGTATTTGAAGGGTATAGTGATGCGAATTGGATAACTGATAATTCAGAAATTAAATCTACTATTGATTATATATTTATGTTAGGAGGGGCTGATGTAACGTGGAATCTAAGAAACAGACTATAATTTCTCGAAATACAATGGAGTCTTGAAGTAGTTGCATTGGATATTACTTGTTCAAATGCATAATGGATAAAATATTTTTAATGAAATATTMTGTTTATAAATAAACATCTACCTATTGTATTTATACACTGTGATTGTAAGGCTGCTATTAATCTTGTTTATCAATCACATTCTAACAAAAAGATGAACAAACATACTCAAGCCAGAAGCAAATCTGTGAAAGCGCTGATCAAGGAAAATGTTGTGGCTCTGGACATTGTGAAGTCAAAGAAGAACTTGAATGATAATTTGACTACAGATCTACCTAAGAAGGGTATATAAGAAGATTTGAAAGGGGTGGATCTAAGCCCACAAGGGAGTCACCTTCGGGAGTAACCCAACTTTTATGGGTGGAGATCCCACAGAAAATTTTCAATGGGTAGAAATAGCCTCCTCGACTTGAGAGATTGCACATGATGCATCCCTTTCCATCCCTAAGATGAGTTGCTATAGAAAAGTGTGATTTTAAGGAAGGATATAATCTTCGATGAGACCGAGGTAATTTTTTCCATGGGGTATAGGTYATACGTACCCTTGGAGGACTCACCTAAGTGAGAGTTGCCATGAGGCCATGGCTAAGATTGGGCTATCCCTAAATACTCTCATGAGAATCAAGACAAGAGCACGTAACCATTAATAGCACTACATGCTTTTTGAACTAATAATTCGATTGTRTTAATTCAATCAATACAATGTGAATAGCTAGCTAAAATCTGACCAAGAGACCTAATTCAAGGTGTTATCTATTATGGTTCTTTTAGAGTAAAACTTGTTATACTAAGTRTGGATTCAAGCTAGAAGTACACAGGCCTATTACAAAGTATAAAGTTGCCCAAATTTTACATATAAATTTTACTTTGAAGTTTTAAACCTTGTGGAGGGACTGTTACGAATAAAAGTTTTTAAAACTTTATAATAAGTTAATATTATTGTTTTGACTCCCAAATTGTATTTAAAATTATGTAACTCCCATGTTCATATTAAAAATGCCGTAACTTCTTTCTTCAATTCTTAAATTTTGTAACTCTYGCAATTCAAAATTGAATTTAAAATATTATAACCCACTAATTGATGTTTGTAACTCATAAGATTTTTATGATTATACTCCCTATTTCTTTATTAMAATTTGATGTTATAACAACTATCCTACTACCATAAAAGGATGACAAAGTCATTGAAAAATRTTGCTTTTATATAAGTAAATTTCCTTCTATTCTCTCTATACTCTCTATACTCTCAATACTAAAAGTATATTTGGKTAACCTGATCAAATAGGTTTGTGAGGTCTTTCAGTAAACGTGCTCATTGTGGAGATGATTAGGTATTATCGGATTTTATCTTGGAGCCGCGACTAACCAATATCACTCGTACATACGGAGGTCTTCACGTATTTATGATAGTGATTTTTGTTACTACTTTCAGATAAGCTTTCTCAATTTCTTAAAATTTTATGTGTTTTTTATTTAATTATAATATTGTATATTTTGCTAAACACATAATATTTTATTAGATGCAAAAAGTATATTTTCGTAACACTTATAGCCAGTGTTACCATTTGGGGAAGAAATAAGCATCAGTCTTCTTATTGAAAACGTGAAATTTTGAACTAATGTTTCATAGTGATATTATTGAAGGAAGGAGCCAAAAAGGGCACATAGGGAAAGAGCATATGAGAATCATCATATTCATGAACCATGTGCTGAAATCATGGAATAAGAGTTTGTTATTGTATATTTTGATGATATTTTGATAKACAACAAAGACAACACAAACTCACATTGGCCATTTGAGAGTTGTCCTACAACTTTTGTGACAAAATCAAATTTATGCTTACCCAAAAAAGTGCAGAGTTTTGGTGGACAGATTGAATTTCTAGAGATTTATTATCTCAGCAAAGGGCACATAAGCAAAGCAGGCAGAGATTGAGGCTATAACAAACTAACCTACTCCAAGAACACTCACGAGGAGATCAAAAGTTCTCATAGTTTAGCCACATTGTAGGGAGATTTATAAAAGCAAAAGTAGTACTACAGTCGCTCCTATAATAAAATGCCTCAAAGGAAACAATTTTTCTTGTWCTCCMWCCGGTTTTAAAGTATGTCACAATAAGATGAAACACATAGACCAAGGAAACAATAAATTCATCTATGATTGTTATTAAAGTGACATCTTTACCCTTATATTGRAAAATAAGTGAATGAATTATATGAAAGAAAAATATGTTAACATACGGTGTTGGTTTGAAAATCAAATAAAGGTAAAGATGGAAAAATATATTTAGTAGTTTCTTGATAAGTTGAACGTGACATACTTTCAAAAATAAGAAAAAAGAAACTCTATTGTGACATACTTTAAAAAACAGAGAAAATACTACCGATGCTGAAATAAATTATAAAGAAATAAAGAAAAAGATGACTCAAACACCATTTTGACTTTAGGAAGAGTTTTTGATAAACAATGAAGTTGATTGTGATGTATCCAATCTTGGGATTGCGGATGTTTTAAGTTAGGAAGGTAAACCTGTGGCTTACTTAAGTGGTGGTAAGGGAGTTGATATTCAGGGACAAGATTTATAAGAGATTGTGTATCACTATTATCATAAGTCAAGAATATGAAGCATGAGTATGGGAAACTATATGATAGGAGTTCAAGACCTCAATTTAATGTATATGTACAAGTATTACGAAATAGTGCTGATGAATTCGTATCGGCATTTTTTTTAATCTTATATGATTCAAAATAACATTTTTCATCAAATTTCTTATGTAGATATATCATCTCAAAATAGGGTGGCAAAGAGAAAGAATAGACATCTTCTGGAAATTACAAGAGCCATGTTTTTTCAAATGCATGTTTCCAAATATTTTGGGTTGATGCAATTTCTACGACTTTCTTTCTGATTAATCATATGCCTTCATTTGTTGTTAATGGTGAGACTCCTTAGCGTATCCTTTGTCCAACAAAATTATTGTTTCCTATTAACCCGAAGATATTTGGCTACACTTGCTTTTTTCAGATGTTCGACCTCGTATTACCAAATTAGATTTCAAATAGTTKAAGTGTTTTTTCTTAGCTACTCTCATGTTAAAAAGAATGCCCTAACTTTAGCAAGTATTGTGTGTCTGGTAATGTCACCTTTCTCGAAGACACATCTTTTTCTCCATCTTTTACTTATGCAACAAAGGGAATGTTGATAATTTGTTGATCTATAATGTCACATCCTCTGAGTCTCCTCTTACTAGGCTTCCCATCCTCTAGGTCTATTTTCGACGACCAAGCCCTCCTAATTCATGTCCTACGCCAGTGCATTCATCATCATCAGATCATTCTCAAGCGTTTGACAGGTTTTTGCAATGATAAACATCAATGCACTTATCTTGTTTCTTCTTTTGTATATTATAACTGACCACTTATCATCTTCTTCTTGTTCATTCATCATGTCTCTTGATTCTATATCTCTTCCTAAACATTTTGTAAAGTCTTATCTCATCCTGGATGGAGTAAAGCTATGACAAAGAAAATGAATGCATTAGATGATAATGTTGTTGTCAAAACATGGATAAGAGCCATGGCAATGAAATACTAATTAAACGAAGATACACCTTCAGTCATACTTGTTCAAGTTCGGTAAGTAAGTCTCTTAGATTAATCCTCTTGGAAACTATAGCTCTTCTTGATTAGTGACTCCCAATGAATTTCGCAATGGGTCGATCTCCCCAATGATCAAGAAAGAATAATAGTAGTATGATTTTAATAATAAGAGAACTTCTAGCATATTCCTATCGCAAGAACAATATCAAACTAATGATTGTCACGGGTGTATATAGAGAGGTAGGCTACAAATCTTCATAAAATGGTCATAATTAGGATTTCCTACCATCAAGGAAACAACCATATATTCTTTTAGATTAATGTGAAGATTATCTCTTATCCATTACTATGATGTAATAGTGATTCCCATAGTTAAAAGATAAATTATATGCTTTTAATGATTCTTATGCATYGGAGATTGAAGTGAAGTAGAACAAATCACTTGTAGTTAAAAAATGACCTATATGAGAGAAAAGTGGGGTCGCATCTATGAAAATTATGTGGGCTCAATTCTTAGAAACGCTTGCAAAACTAGGCGTATGTTCACAGGCATAAAATAATATAATAATGAGAATTGAAGTATATTTGAAGAAGCCTGTGTGAGATATGTAATCATATACACAAAAGGTAGAACATTCAAGGGCATCATTGTAGGCATTAAAAAATTAACTTATTTAATAAAGATTATTATATTAATTTTAGTCTTGATTATCTAATTAAGTATACAAAGAAACCTGATTATTTTGGATTAATTGAAGTTGGACYGTTAATTGAGACTAGTATAATATATTATAAGGATTGGTCAAATTGTATTAAACATAGATAAATTAAACTTGTCTCATGGTAGATCGTATTTATTAAGGTGGCTTGATAGATGGAATTGCAATAAGCAAAACTACAACGCGTATGCATACGCGGATCCACAAGCAATAAATAATGCGTAAGATAAAGTTCCCAAAAGAATTGGATGTCTAAGAATGGTATTGAAAAACTTCTAATAAAATTCAAATAGTGGATTGTTTGTTTTGTAACTAAACTAACCTAATCAAACTAAAGTACTCTAATGGTTCAAGCTAGGCAGCAACAACGTACACAAATTATGATCAGAGGTTAAAGGTAAATTAAGGCTAAAGAATCCCCAATGTGTTAATGATTAAGAAATAGGACAATAATGCTATAGCATTCCTGCTATAACATCGTAGTCAAAACAAAGTTCACCGGTCCACCATCCAAATCGAGATATTATGTAATCACAACCTTACAATCTTTTAGTTGTTGCTCTGGTTTTGTTAGGAACATTACCTTCCCATGCTAACCACCTAACTTGAGAACACAATAAAGTCTAAGCCTCAATGATTTTATGAGTCAAACCTTTATCCCTATATGTTCTTTAATGAGAGATCCCAATTCATATATATGCAATAAATCCACTACCGTAAGGTGTTCCAAACCATTAAAGTAGCTTATAGAATTGCCATAGATCAATTAGCAATAATCGTACAGCATTACACAACATTGCATGAAGCATGAAAATAGATACAGCTTTGCATAAATATTCCTTCACACATTAATAAGAAATGTCCATCAAGAACCTCAACTACATATGTTTAGCTCATGTTCTCAAAGATAATACATTTAAAATATTTCATGTTCATCATTGGAAGAGATTGAAATAAATAAAAGCTTAAAGAAGAAGAAACTTGGCCCTTTAATGAAGATCCTTGAGGTTTTCTTGTTTCCTTCTAATCCAATGGCCTTTCATCTCCTCTTCCAACTTCGTGGAGCTACTACTCTCTTCTCTTCTGTGTTGCTTGGCCTSCAAAACCGACTTTCTACTCTAAGATTTTCTATCCTCCCAAAAGCTATCCCTTGGTTYTGGTTAGAAGTGTTGACATCCACTTGCAAAATACACATGTCACACTTGCACACCAACTTTATGCTTTTTGTTTTTTACTTTATGCTTTATGTCTTTCCTGCCATTTTCCTTCTTACAACATCAACCAGCATTACTCTGTTGGTTTCTCTTCTCGCATTGGTTGGAATTGAAGACAATGTTAACATTGTCCTTGATTCTTATTGTATTGACTTTGACTTTTCTCAAGAGTTTACAATTACAAAGCCTTTTCCTTGTGGCATAACTTTCCTACAAAATGAGATATTTTAATCAATAAAAACACAATAATTCCACATTTAACATATTGATAATAATCAAATTACTTTTTTGAAACTATGCAATATGCAGCATCAAATAGGATAATTAAGTTCTTGCATAATTAAAAAAGGGGGAATAATAGRTCAAAAATCTCCTCTAAAATGGTGGATTTTCAGCTATATCATTGTGAAAATAAATAGTTGAGTCGACCCAATTTAGGAAGTCCAATAAGATGGGTTACTTGGGCAACAAGAAGCCCGTTCAAAATTATTCAAAGGAATGTGAACTCTTTGCCTATAAATAGYGCACCCCTCAAGACATGAGAATGAAGCTTCTTATACAGACAAAAGCTCTCAAGAAGAACGAAAGCTCTTAAGAAATTGAAGCTTCAAAGAAGACGTTAGAGATATTTTAAAGAACTGAAGATCAAGAACTCTATCTAGATAATATACCTAAAGCTTCGGCTTTTGCAGTGGACTATTGGATCGTTCATCATTCGTCGGAGAATATCCAAGCTTCTTTATTGATGCAAATAAAGATCAGACCGTTAGACAAATATATCTAGGAAAAGAATCAGAAGATTCTTTTAATTATAGWATTTTCAGAGATTGTAATTCACTCCCCCAAATATTAATAAATTCTAATTTGTCACTACTTTTATTGTCTTTTAATTAGACTCAAAGTTTATTTGTATAYAATCATGTCTACTGGTAAACTAGTAAAGTAAAAATACTTTCACAAGGGGCGGTTCAAAGGATAACACCTGCCCATCTTATGTAGTATTCGAACATTGAACTTTACAATTAAATCTTCTGTGTCTCGATCAATTGTCATTCATGTGGGGAATTATTGAAAAGGTTTATTGAATGACAAATTGGGATTTTGGAAAGCTACATAAAGGATTGGAGTTTTGGTCTTAAGTCTCGTGACAATCACGACTTTTCATCTCAAGCRTCTTTAAATCCATAAAATTGACACACCTCACCATGTTTGAGGCATAACCATTAGGGAGTCTTAGCTCTTTGATTGATTCCAACAAAAGCTTCCTTTGTTTAATGGTCAAGGGTGTAACATGCTTTGGGTTTAGACACGATTTGCGTCCTAATCACGCCGGAGGATTGATTTTTACAYTGACAAAGATTAACATGTTTCAGACTCGAAGGTGASGATTTAGGAAGGTCCCTAGATTTCAAATATCTCCAATTTAAAACCCCCTGAACACTTTTGAACAACCAAAGCTGCTAAGTTAGTTAAGGAACTCATCCCAAGAGAAAATGAGCTAGAAAATTGACATGCTTTGTAGTACTAACTTGTTTCCTCCAAATATTTCTAATTAACTTGGAAAGACTATTGGGTTTGGATCCTTTCCAAGATACAGGATTTATCTATAAAATATTCTTACATGGTTAACAACCAAGTAAGATTCTTAACAAACTCCAAAATTGTCATATTATTCAAGTTTGGCAATCAAGATGGTCATGGCTAACAGACACTTTCTCTCCTCTCTAATATAGTAGTGACAAGAAAGTAACATTTATTGCACATCTCGATTCAAGCCAAAACCAAACTTGAATTGACCTGGGGCCAATCATCGAATCAAGTGCAATCACATAAATTTTTAAGTTATTTCAAAAGAATTTGCAAACCTACAATCAAACAAAAATCTATAGTACAGCAGCAAAAAGCATAGAAAAGAAAGTATCCCCAGATAAAAATTAGCACAAAACTTAGAAGGTCAAGAAATCTACTCCTGCTGAATGATGCATAGCAGTCTAATTCACTAAGAATTGCAGGATCAACACCACAATTGACACTACAAAAAAATGGCTTTTTCCAACATCATAAATGTTGCCAATAGGGCTAAATCCGTGGTAAACAGTCTTTTGCCACAATTTTATTGTGGTTTTGGAGGCGTAGGTATTGCGGCCGTTGAGAAAAGCTGCCAACGGTCTTTTTCTATGAAGAAAAGCTTTTGCCACGAATTTTACCACGATTTCGAAATTGTTGAAGTTAAACCGCTTATACACTTTTTGCAACAATTTGCTCCACAATTTTAAATTCCTGGACAAAATTCAATTACAACAATTTGATTTATATGGTAAAAATACTTTTACCGCAATTATACGAATACGGTCAATGTAGTCTCAATTACTATTTGCAACGGCCAATGATACGTGATAAATTCAATATGTTTATTGTTATATTATGTTCCATATATTTGCAATATGACAGATTTAATATTATTTTGACTTTTCCCCTGCTTTTGATTTTTTTCTTGAAGTAAAAACCTATATATCATTATTTTTGTACACCTCGAACGCTAAATATATATATTAAAAACCTTAAACATCTCAATTACAAATTAACATACTAGAAAGAAGCATTTAACATCCAAAAGTGCAACTATTAGTCGAAGTTCTAATAATCATAATTCATTGAAGTACTCTGAAAAAACTAAAAGTAACATCACGATAGACTAATGAAAATTGTWAATCTTTATAACAATGCTCCCACAAGTTGACACAAAGAACCTTCCTTCGATTTTCGTCATTCCTCCTCAACCTGAAAAGAACGAAAAGAAAAAAATTAAAACAAGAGTAAGTAAAATAGGAAGGAAAAAGTGATTCATTATATCAAGAATTACAGAGAAAATTACCTGAGCACACAAACAGGTCTAGTGTTTTAAAAAATTTGGCAAAATTTCCCCTAYAAAATGGATATTTTTTAGACACTAAAGCCACAATATCTATCAACACAATCACAAAAAGTCTTTTACATATTAAATCCCAAACTCCATCATCATACGATGCTACAATACTATATGAAACGTTGCACTTTCACAACACAACAATACTTTCAACAATGCACTTAATCTAATTAAGAATTTCACAATAGAGCATATCTTGGGACTAATTGGTAAGTAGATTGCGGCCATCAACCAACCCTTTTTATTTGTACTTAGTTATCATATTAGAGATGATAACATACACTGATTAACAAGATTCCTAATCCATCCTCGCGTTAGTATTTTTTCATTGGAACTCCCCAAAGGAAAGATCTCTTAAAATTGAAAAATAATAAAAAATATGTTAACTTTTGAAATTGGAAAGCTTCGTGTCCTCAAACAAATAATAATGAACAATAGATATAAACAAATAAAGAATCTGCCATGGAAATGGAATAACAACTCMACCACAAGATACTAAGAAAAGGAAAAGTAGGAAACGTATATTAGTTGCACAGTATATCATAATAGTTGAAGGCATTTGATATTTCTCGATGAATAAGAATGTACGTATATATTTTTATTCCATACTTACAAAAGAGAAAGTTCATTATCCCAATAGTTTAAGTGCAAATAATTGTAGCAAAACCATAGATATTTAAGTATTGTAATCTGGGAAATGCTATCAATGTTAACAAGTCTTGTGACACATTACAGGAATGCCCAAGAAATCTCATCCAACTTGACATAAATGGAACTTGAAGTCATGCTTTAACGTAGATTTCTAATCATCAAGTTCCCCACAAAATGAATTCTTGTTGATGAGTAGTCTTTTGACTCTGATAATGAAATGCTTTATTTACCTCGTGAATGAGAAAAATGAGACTATAGATGCTCCATTGAAGATATCCTCCAATAATTACCACTCGACAGAAATCAATTCACGTGGCATCTCAAAATTTGTTACAATATCAAATCTACAAATGTTAGTAGCAACCATGATACATCGAGGAGCCAAAAAGTGAAATCACGTCTACCATATTCTTTGAATTAATGGTTATCTACTAGAATGCCTATTGACCGTAATATTTAACTTTTTAGCATTATACCTTTTATCTCATTAATCATATTTGCCATTGTAATCGTTTGAAATTTATTGTTTCATTTTTTGTTTACCCATTAGGTTAAAAGCCCAATGCTCTACCAACCATGCTCACACACCCAAAAAAGATGCAGTAGTTAATAAGGATTGGTGCTTAAAAGAGGTCGGCCCTTATTCTCATCATATTAAAGGAGCCCGGCCTCTGTATAAGGCTCGGTACGCGGCAAAGCGGCTGGTATACCACCACAGTGAAACTGCTTTTATTTTTTTTATTCGATCGAATTTATGTTGGCTTTATTGGGGAGGCTCAGGTAGTTTTGTTACATTAGGCTCCAAAGGATAAGTCGCGTTGAATTGATAGAGTTCTATGGAGTTCATAATTGCATAAAAGAGTCCCCCATGAATAAACATTTCAAGAAATTGAATCGAGAATTAATTGTTCACAGAAAAAAAAAAATAGTAAACTAGCAATATCCCATTAATAGTCAATTTGATTAGAAAAGGATTCTATTTTAGAGCGATGAGACTTAATACTTACTGCCAAAAAGAGGTTTTGAGAGACATACAACTCTCAAAAATTCAGGCCCATATTCTCCAATTTGAATCCATAGTAGAAAAAATGTAGAAAAAAAGAGAAGTCATACGACGATAAAAAATGTAAATGACTGCATAGAATGTTACCGTTTTCCCTTTCTTTTCTTTTGGGGGGTGGGTGGAAGTCAAGAAAGGAAGAAGCGCCGCAATTGGAATTTATGCAGTTGCATTCTCAACCAGGAAGGGCAATAGAAATTCTTTTTGGTTTTTCCAACATACCGCAACTTCATGTGCATTGGTACTAAGAGATGCATTAGCGAACTCTCTGTAAGGACACGCCGACAAAGCACCTATGTACAGCAGGATTTACTGGGAGAAAGAACTAATGAACCATAGAAGGTGGCTATATTCAAATGCTAATATTAACTATGTATGGTTTATGCACTCCTATAGTTATAGGTTTAGCAATCATAATAATCAATCTTTCCATCATATTAGCATTAACCATATAAGACGAACTTAGAAATCATCGTTCAGAAGTTTGACTTCACACAAATAGCCTAAAGATAGAAGTTGTGCCATTCACTTACCCACTAGAAAAAAAAAAACGAAAAATGACTGAAGGCATAACTATTATAATAGCTCTTCACAAGCCTAGAACTTCATGTTCTGTTATTGAGCAATAATCAAAAGGTAAGAGCTTGCTATAGATTAGCAGGCTATACTCTTAGCTTTCTTATATAATTACCCATGTCATGCATAGGTATTTGAAAATGCATCTGATCTCAAACCATTTTCTTGAGAAAAAAATAAAGAAAAGGGGAACTTTATAGAACATTAATTGCATTAGGGACACATTCAGTGCAGATGAGATGAAGAGCTATTCTCCTAAATAAATGGGGGCTGCTTTTGTCTGGCCAGAGAAAGTGGGACTGGGGGTTTGAAGAATCCTTCTTGAAGAACCAACATCATTGTACAATTAATGTTATCTATTAATATTGATAAAACTAGAAGTTAGTTCTCTTTAGTATTTGTATATATAGGMAATACTTCAATTACAAGCACACTGCCAGTATTATTCACTGTCTATCATATACCACCAAATTATCTTCTGCAAGTTTATTAGCCCAAAAGGAAGGATCAACCAGGATTTCCAATCCTCCTAGTGAAATTTTATCCTTATTTAACTTAATGTATGTCATATGTTCCATTTTTTAGTATAGAATCAACTTTAAATACAAGGTCAGAATTGATTTAAGTTAGGAAGAGAATTTCTGCCAACTAATCTTTGTGAACGTGGCAAGATAAGCAAATATGAAAGTACTTATACTACTTAAGAAACAAAAATCAAAGAGTTCTTTATTCTAGCATAAGGACATGAATGAATTCTCAAGACAACATACACATTTTGATTTTTCTCTTTGAGTTGGTGCTTGAAACCCTTTACTCATCTAATGTATTCTTCGCATACAAAGGTCCAATACAAATTTTTCTAGTGAYGCAAATTTCGTTTGAAAGAGGACCCAAACTTTAGGGTACTATAGTGATAAAAACCCACAACAGAGAAGGTCAAAATAACCCAAATTTCAACACAAGAAAGCAACGCCTAGTTGGTAGTTTTAAATTATAGTTGAAGGAACTACAAGAAAATCCCTCAAAAATAGTATARGAAGATCCACAAACCATGAATTGCATAAACCCACATAAATAGTAGAAGAGTTTGAAAGTAATAGAAGAGTTCGAAAGCAATCACAAATAGAAGCAAATAAAAAAATAGAAAGCAAGAATTGTAGTCACTAAGCAGAAAAACGGACAKTCTATGATTCAATTGTCTTGCTGCATCATGAATTCCAGCTAATGAAGACAGAACTGCACACAAGAAATTAAAGCTAATTATGAATAAAGGTGCTTGAGAGAGAAAAATGGTGCTTGAATCTTGAAACGAGATAGGAAATGGTGCTTGAATAAAGGTGCTTGAGTCTTCAAAACACAATAAGGAAATAGTTTATTTCTGAAACTTCAGAATAGAAAAACATTTCCGAAACTTATTTTGCAAAATGAAGTTAAAATTTAAAAAAAAAAAAATCAAAAGGCTATAGGAATGGGCAATGTAGATTCTCAGATGAAACCAAGATGCTAAAGGTGCATATGCATGCGCTCTAGAAATTTAATGTGCGTATCAAACTTTAACAAGTTCTGCTTTGTCCACATTCAACAACAATGCTCTAATACTGTATATGTATATGTTTCTGATACAGCAGCAGTGTACTACTTGTATATATGTCCCTCCACAAGGATCATGTGATTGTGAATGRAGACATGTAATGTCTCTAAAGCTTACAATTATTTATCACGCAAGATTTTGATGCTGCTTTGATACCTATCTGTTAAAAGTTCTGCAAAATGCGACCAGTTTAATTCAGCTGATTCATTGGCAACTGATACTACTACTCAATTGATAGAGGTAGGGGAAAGAAATCAAGAAGAGAACACATAGAAAGAGAGAGGACTTGAGGTTTCTCACGAGTTTAAGATGCAGCAACCTCTCTGCTGACAACTGCCATGCTCAAAAAGGAAGAAGAAACAACTCGCTCAGTACTAAATGATGCTTGAGCTTCTTCTGCTGCCTTCAAAGCATCTTCAAGTTATATTTAGAAATCAATGAGAAAGTGAACAAGAATTAATGAATAATGCAAATAAGAAACATTTTCAGAAGAATTAATAGTTCATCCTTCTAATCTGGTAAAAGAAAATTAAGAGATGTAAAAAGAACTTCACCAACCATCCAACAGCTTAAGATAAAGGTATGTCAACATGCATTACTGGGAACAAAAATTCATACATYGTAGGAAACTTGGCAATCATGTATAGTCTCTAAAATATGCATAGGTTTTGCTTAAGCAAGTTGTGCAGACAAGTGCATCAACCCCGAAATGTAGGAATCTCCAAAAAGATGATCTACTTCTTATTAACTTACATATGTATTTCCAAAWCTGATTGAGAGTCAGAGTTCCAGTTGACCCTTATCTCCATCAAGCTTATTTWTCTAATKCTTTTCATCTATAAACAATAATAAGGAAAAGCCACATGCATACTTTATTATTAACAAATGACCTTTTTACAGGGATCCTAATTTACCTCATAACGTAGAAATACAAGTTACAGTTATAATTTCTTACAAAATTGTAATGTCAGTCTCCAGCAGCTGGTTATGGTTTCCTTGAAAAGGTAACAACGTAAACAGTAGTGAAAAGATTGACCTGCAAAGGGGAAAGATAAAATAGATTCAGTTCCTTACAAACAAGGGAAAAGRTGTGTAAGCACAAAGAAAAGAGGAGAAGACAGTTGATGGATAATCTAGTCTATCAACTGAACCTGTCTCAATATCTTTTAACCTGAGAAAATCTAGTGATGTCAATAAAATCTGCTCCATAAATTGCTACCAACTATCTGTAATTAAATAAGACAAGTAAAATATCCATACTACCAAGGAAAAAAGAATCAAAAGGCTGGTGGTTTTTGAAGCAATTTATCAGCAGTAAATGGAGGTTAAGTATTAAGAAAAGTCAATCATTGCAAACAATGACATAAAAAAGTCATTAATTGTAGTTTAACAATGATTATATTTCTTAAGTAGATGATACTCCTGAATTTTCATAGCATAAAAGAAAATAATACCTTCTTATCAAGATAATCAGATTATTAGTTACAAGGAAAGATGAAGAGCACAACAAGGAGAAATGGGAGGAATAGTTGGTTCACATCAGTCCTTTGTGTTCTACTGTGCTGATGCATCTTTATGAACAAATGGTTATACCTTCTAATTGAAAGTATTCAATAATGTCTATTGTTGGTTTCTGTACTTCAACCTTGCAAGAAACTCCCCAAGCATTCTGCTCAGATGAAGGCCATTCAAGAATAGTTGTGGCATATTATTATTYGATAATTATATTACCTAATTATTATTTAATTATCATTGGTTAAACCACCATTAGATGCCCATGCTGCAACTTCCCTAGCATGGTCCATCTTCCAAGATACTCCTTGGTTGTTCGTATAATTTGATCTCATTTTCCTGCAACTATATTCCTTCAGCACCAGGTCCATCCATCTTTGACATGAGCATGTTCCATTATTCATCCTTATATCACCTTTGATCATATTTTCAGCTCCATCTTGACTAGTAGCATTCAGCACAGAATTCAAAGTTCTTTTTTCACTAAAGGAGATAGCAGATTCCCTTGTTTTCCACCACTTGCTTGCGTGTTGACTGGGTCCCTCTTACCTAAATTTTTCATTTTACTAGGCGTCAAATTTATGCCAAAGAAATTTGATAGAGATTGTGCAACACTAAACCTATTTTCACCCACCTCTTTCTTTCTCTTATTTGACTTTAGACTAAATTTTCTCTCCATTCCTTGGTTCTAAACTAATATACCCTGTACACAACCCTGAACCAAACTMTTAGCGTTCACAGAGGATTTATTAATTGATTCTACAGTCTTCAGAAAACAACCTAAATCGTCCAAAGTAATTTGATTTCTCTGAATGCCTTTCTTTATATCATTCTTCAAACTCATAGCCTGACCATCGAACCCACTAAGCAAATCTGCAAAATTCTTCAATTTTTCAATGCATCCCTCAAGAATTTCATCTCTTTGTCTTTTATTAGTTTCACTTAAGCTCGTCCGACCCCCCATCTAGAGATCCAATTGAGAACCCAATAGCAAATACAATAGCACAAGCTGGAAATGCAATGCTTGAAGAAGCCTTAATTCTGAATAGTGCCAATGCACAAACAAAACCCAAGACATACGCAAATGCATACCTCTTGTCATCAATTCCAAGGGAAATCAGAAAACTGTGAAGAAGATTGGACTCACCAAAGTGAACTGACTTGCCACCGAGCTTAGGATGGTCCCATCCACCAAAATAATCCAGCAAGTCAGAAGCAGTGGCAAAGCATAAAGTTGTTATCTTTGTGGTGCAAGAACATTTTCTTAAAGTCGATGACGTCCGACTTTTTCTTGCAACAAAGTGATTTAGCAAGAAAGTGAAATCTAAAAATTTTGTTTTGGGGGATATCTGAATATTTCAGATAGAGTGGGAGGAGGAGAATGGGAAAGGGGGATTTGAAAGCTAAAAATCAGCTAAGTATCTAGATCTTGTTTTGATGGAGTAGCGGGAAGAAGAGAAGAGGRGTGGGGGAAGTGAAAGCTGAAAATCAGCTAAGTATAAACCTCAACTTTTGTCTCCTTTCCCTACGATGCGCTTTTAGCCAGACTTAGGATTTTTTTTTCCCTTTTTTTCATTTAAAGAAGTCAAAAGACTTGGATATATTTAGTTATGTTAAATTGAAAATCTTACTAATATTTGAATTTTTTGATATTTTTAGTTTATAATATAAAATTCAAGAAATTTTGAGATTTATTATCATATTAATATTATATGTTCTGATTTTTTTAAAATATAAAAAGGTGCTCGAACTCGAATAGTAAAATTATTTAAAAATAGTTCATTTGCCGAATACATAAGTTTGAATTCGACCAAATCTACTTTTAAAGTGAATGATAATACCGAACTCAAGCCAACATATTTATGCTTACAATATTGTATATGAATGGATTAGTATAACAACTCCCAACATAATTATAAGAGTCTTCATCTACCATATAATGAACATGATTGTATTTTACTAAATTCCCTTGAACTTTATTTTTAGTTTTTAAGTTTTAAATAAAGGTTGATAATAATAAGTTCTAGGGAAGATATTTAACATTAATAATAAAAATTAATATCACAATAATCATAAAGCGTTAGGAAATTTTTGCATTCTATTGTTTCAAGGAATATATTTATCATTAAAAGTGCGTACATCTTGTATCATATGTTGTATCTTTTAAAAATGTATATTTTTTTAATGCACATAAGTAATTATTATCGCACATAATGTGTAATCTTTACTCTCTATTAGAAAGTAAATTTTTATAATCTAATCAAACGAATATACTAATAAATAATATTTCGACTACAGACCATCAAACTTATAGTTTATCGTGCCGAAACTATTATGTGGGAAAATTAATGTTAATAATTACTACGAATCATGCACCACACTTCTTTGATAAACAAGGATAAGATAGTAAAAATATTGCATGAATAGACAAATTCAAAATTCCACATTAAATATACTTTATTAGTTCATTCCTAACCAATTTCAAAGTTATCAAAATATTGTGAATATCTTATTTCCTAAACTTGTATTAATTCCACAAATGGATTAATGTATTATCTAAGTCAAAAATAGTTCTAAAATTTAACTAGATTAATTAATAAAAATATAATGAYATATATTTTGGATTATTCAATAGCACAAGCACTTGAGTGATTGGTTCTTTGATGCAATGCAAATTAGCTTATCGAAAGGTCTCGTRGGTTCAAAACCYAGAGGAAGTAATTAATTTTGGGAACAACACCAAGGCCKYGAGCTAGTCCTCTCTGATCTTTTTCTAGCTGGTCTAGTGATAGATAAAATCGCATACGCAATAAGAGTATCGTGCCAYAAGGATTGTTGGTTCAGAAAAATAAAGATCTGRAAATAAATCACAGCAATCGTACATAYGAGTTAATTAAGAGCTCGCGCAAAATTGGATGCAATCAACTATTTAAAAAGTCCAAAACAAAAGAAATGATGATTTATTAGTACATCATGTACACGGATAATCAAAATGACATTATTTTGAACAATCTCTTTCAATATGTATAAATGTGATCATTATGTGTAAAAATTATAATTCATGTAAATGAAAACCAACAAAATTTTCAAAGATAAATTGAGCAGCCAATGCTACAGACAGACTGCAATAATGACTTCTAAGCGTAATGCTGCAGCAAAAGCTTAGTTATAATAGAAATGTAAATCGAGATTGAAAATCATCTTACCCTTTCAGTTTATTGGTCCTTGTTCCTATTATTGTTCTACCTGTCGGAGTTATTTAGTTAAAGAAACATGAATAAAAGTTCAAGTTTCATATGATTTTATTGGTTGAACATAGATATCTCCAATATCCAATGGCATTCCTAAGATATTAAACATAGATAAACAAACTCATATGTACTCAAGTTTTTCATTTCTTTTACTACCTTTCAGAGTTCAAGAAGTTCACATAAACATTACCTGTGGCCACAAAACAGTGAATATAAATAATAGATATCCTTGAGTAAAGCATTTATAAAAAGCAAACATTCCTCAAATCATGCAAATAAACATTGAATACATTGATTCATCAAAACTCTAACTTCTAAGGAGTTAGTTCATGCTCTTAGATATAAGGAAATACATAATGTAAAAGCTTAATATCCCAAAGTGCATCTCAAAATAATCACTAAGAGAAGGAGAAACAAAGCCTAAAGAGAGTGATTAACTCCAATTGTGAAGTCTTCTTCTTCTTCTTCTTCCAAACTTCTCCTCTTTTTGCTCATTTTCTCTCCTCTCTTTTTCTCATCCTTTCTCTCTCTTCGTCGCCTGCTATCCGCTAAAAGCCAATGTCCTTTTTGCTTTCTCTCTTTTTGTCTACTGAAGCTTAACTTGGAAGCTTACCTTGGAAGCTCGACAAAAAGTTGTTGTAGAAAAATATGGCCCCTCTTCCTACTCTTGTCAACTCCTGCTTATTCTTTTTGTGTTTTAACTTTTCAGCTTTCTTTTTGTGTCAACCCTAAACCTAAACATTGCTAGTCCTCGAACAAAAATTAAAAAAAATGAACAAAAAAATTCTCTACCTGAATTAATAATGCAATGAAAATTCAACATATTCATTAAGTGCACTTGTCACAATAGATTCATCCATCAATATTGCTTGAAGTTGATTAAAGACTATATTTTCCCACTTGAATATGAGAAAAGATTCTTAATCCTGTAGTATCATGCCTTAGTATAATTTGTACTTTTTCTGTAAATCTCCTTACAACTTATAGTTTTCTAAGGAACATTTTATCTTGGAGATTTGTTAAATAAACTATAAGAGTTTCATGCTCAAATCATTCAAAAATTATTACAATTCATGAGTTTGTCACAAATCAAAGGGCGCTACCTCAAATGAGATAGTGCAAAACATATTTTTGCAATGTTCTTCTATATGTTCAAGCTTCAGAAAAGTGGTGACATCGATGTTCAATAGATTCGCCTGAGTCATAATATGGAGAGAGTTGATTCATAAGATTGGAATGTGCGGAATCAAAGATATAAAGTGATCATCTATATCAAGTGGAGTAGTTGTACTCTTTTTCCTTTGTTCATGTTTGTCCTACTAGGTTTTCCTGACAAATTTTTAACGAGGCAACAATGAATACCCCAACATCAGTGAACACTTTTTTCTTAGTTTAGTTTTGCTTTTTCCTACTAGATTTTTCCTAAACAAAGTTTTATGAAGCAATTATTGTACAGAGTAGTCATTCAAGGGGGAGGGTTGTAAATAATTATTGTGAATGACTTTCCTACCCTAAAAGCCCTAGAATTTAACCCCTATAAATAGAGAGCTTTGGTTCAGATAAAGATTAATGATAATCTCTCTGGGATTTACTTCCTACTTCTCTTCTTCTTTTCATTCTCTAACTAGAAAACTCCTTCCCACTTTCCCTTCTCAAATTATATAACAAAGCATTTAAAATAAAACTTTCACAACTTTTGTAAATTGCACYAYRTACTTGAGCCTTGGARGTATTTTTGCTTTGAACAAATTGGACTTGTATTTAAWTTTAGTAAATAATAATATATGCTAAATTGTTAATATTTGTATTTAAGAAAGAACATTAATTTGCAGAAAATATTATGGCACAATTCTCCTATTAAAGTCTCCAATCATGAGTGAAAGGCCACAATGCGCTCTTCCAATAACTTTTAAATCATCCCAAAAACTATGGACATGTTCTCTTCAGTTAATAAGTAACTAATTTTAATTTAAATTATTTTTTAAAAATTAAAATCAATTAATTTTAAGCTTAGGAGATCAAAACCCATTTCTAGTTGCTTATTGAGAGAGATCCAAAGACACTATTCATTTACCAAGGGTGGGAGGGGGTTCGAGAACACTAAGTAGTTAAATAATGAATCATGGTTAATCTTCGTACCTATCTATAGTAGAAAAAAATATTACTTTTGAAATTGAAGATAAATAGAAAAAAATGTACAATTTTAGARCGTAGAAGAAGAAGAGAATTTAATTTCATAAAGAATAATAACAAGAGAGTTTGAGGGACTTATTAGAGCTCTAACYGCTTTGGATGTAGGTAACTCTCGATAGTTCCAAGCTTGAATAATCATGTTTGCGTGGGAGGCATGTTTAGGCAAATCACCTGGCCTTGTATTGAATAAGAGAGGGAGATGGTAGGATTTAAGTATTTTCTTCTTAAAATAGGGTTTAAGAGAGTGAAAAAAAAAAAAGAAAAAAGTTTCTTCTATCCATCCTCTTCACATGGATAAAGTATATACGTATAATTAGGATGTTTTCTTTACTAATCATCTTTGTATTCGATTATGTTAAAAATACTATTATTCAATTGTGATATTAAAGGCGTTAAACTGAGTTTGTTTTGTATTATTGATCTTCTATGTTAATGGTGATTGGATTAGCTAAACAATCTAGATGACTTTATCAGTTTCTGGATCATTCTATTGCTCCCAATATCGTTTATGCATCTAGTTACCTAGTTCTTTCTCTGTATTAGTTTCTAGTGTTTCTTTCGTTGGTTCTTATATTTCTCATCGCATTGTACATATCATTGTATTGCATTTTTGTTTAGGGCACATTTTTGACCAAATTATTTAACCGATCCACTGTCAAATTCTTTTGCTCCCCTTCATTCTTTACCTTTTGATATCCTCTCAAACTGAGAGGAAGATGAAAGGGAAGAGAAGGAAAGAAGAAAAATTCTTGATGGAGAATGAATCCTAGACTAGGGGAGAAGATGGAAGGGAAGAGAAGGAGAAGAGAAAAATGCTTTTGGGAAGATGTTTGATAAAAAATAAAAGTTTTGAGTAACATTCAAATAAAAATGCAGTATGAATGTTTCAAAGCATAATTGTGAGCGCACTTGAGAAATGAGAACGAATAAAAACATAAAATCTCAAGAAATAATTAATAATTTGTACGAAGTTCTAAATTATGAAATCTTAAATCTTAAAATTTCATAATGAAAGGTTACTTTAATCATTGTGTTTCAATTTATTTGGTATAAAATTACACAAATATCCCTATAGGTACATAAAATTGTGAATAAATTTGAGCACTGTCCTAATTTAAAAACCAAAGAACAGCTTCGGTTAAAATCCTAAATGAAGACTTCAGTATCCGTTTCGATGTTCGCACATGCGTCATGAATGTCCATGAAGCTTGCAAAAGCCGCCAACGGCTTTGTCCGCCAAAAAGTCATTCAAAACCAATTTTCTCAGCCTCCCAAGCACATCGACTACACCTTGTACGGCCATCTCATCCAAAAGTGTGCCGACCACTGCCTTGTTCTCCAAGGCAAGCAACTCCACACCAGCCTGGTCCTTTCTTCTACAGTACTTGACAATTTTCTCGCCTCTAAGCTGATAACCTTTTACTCCAAGATTAAGCATCTTCGCGAAGCCCATCATGTGTTTGATCAAATACCCCATAAAAATACATTCTCTTGGAACGCCCTTCTCATTGGCTACTCTGTCAACAACTACCACAATGAAACTCTTGAACTATTCTCATCATTTATGCATGCCAAATTCGATACAGTGTCTGCAGAGCCTGATAATTTTACAATGACTTGTGTTTTAAAGGCACTGTCTGGGGTATCCATAGACTCGGTTTTTGCTAAGATGATCCACTGTTATGTGGCGAAGAATGGATTTGATGCAGACGTTTTTGTAGCTAATGGGCTGATTACATGCTACTCGAGGTGTGATGATATGGTGTCAGCGAGGCGAATGTTTGATAAGATGCCTGAGCGAGACCTAGTGTCATGGAATTCGATGATTTCAGGGTATTCTCAAAGTGGTTTTTATGAGGAATGCAAGAAATTGTATAGGGAAATGTTAGATTTGGTGGATTTAATGCCAAATGATGTAACGGTGCTAAGCGTTTTACAGGCTTGTGCACTRTCAAGTGATCTTGTTTTCGGATTGGAAGTGCATAGATATGTGATTGATAACAGGATAGCAATGGACCTTCCAGTGTGCAATTCAATTATTGCATTGTAYGCAAAATGCGGTAGCTTGGATTATGCTAGAGAGCTTTTTGAAGAGATGAGTGAGAAGGATGATATTACGTATTGTGCACTTATTTCGGGGTACATGGTCCATGGTTTTGTCAATCAAGCCGTTAGTCTTTTCAGGGAAATGAGGAATCCAGGACTGAGCATCTGGAATGCTGTGATTTCAGGCCAGGTCCAGAACAATCAGCAAGAAGGAGTTTTACATCTAGTTCATGAAATGCAGATGCTAGGTTTGAAGCCCAATAGTGTAACGGTATCCAGTATACTTCCTATAGTTTCTTCTTTTTCAAATCTAGAAGTAGCCAAAGAAATACATGCTTATTCAATTAGGAATAATTATGATAGGGATGTTTATGTAGCAACTGCAATTATTGATGCCTATGGTAAGCTGGGTTTCATGCATGGAGCTGAAACAGTCTTTCAAAACACAAAAGTTAAAAGTGTGGTAATTTGGACTGCTTTAATTTCAGCATATGCAGTCGATGGAGATTCCAGCGGAGCACTTAGTTCATTTAATAAGATGTTAAATGATGGGATACAGCCAGACTCTATTACATTTACTGCTGTATTAGCAGCTTGTGCTCACACAGGACTGGTGAGTGAAGCTTGGGGGATTTTTCAATCCCTACTCCCCAAGTATGGCATTGAACCCTTGGTTGAGCATTATGCTTGCATGGTCGGAGTTCTAAGTCGTGCCGGGAAGCTTTCTGAAGCTGTAAAATTTGTTAAAGAAATGCCAATAGAGCCCACTGCTAAGATTTGGGGTGCATTGCTTAATGGGGCTTCAGTTTCTGGTGATGTRGAGCTTGGGAAATTTCTATGCAGGCATTTATTTGAAATGGAACCTGCAAATACAGGAAATTATATGGTCATGGCTAACTTATATTCCAAAGCTGGGAGATGGGAAGAAGCTGAAGAGGTTAGAGGAAAAATGGATAAAATTGGGTTGAAGAAGGTTGCTGGAAGTAGTTGGATAAAAACATGTGGAGGTTTGCAATGCTTTAAAGCTAGTGATGTATCAAATGACAGAGCTGAAGAAATATACAGGACGCTCGAAGGATTGCTTGAATTGATGAGGGAAGAAGGTTATGTTGTGATTGAAGAATTTGACGAGGAGATTGCTTGATTTTCTAATAACCAGTTTGAGAGTTGAAGCTGTTCTGGTATCTTGTTGAAACCAGAAATATCTTTGCTGTTTTAAGTAGAATGTGCAGGAACATCTGCCTTAGCAATGTTATATAAGAAGAAACAGTTCTGAGGAACCTGTAATTCTATGCACTGATGCCAACCTTTGAAGGTCAGTTTTGGCATATTAAAATTATGACATGGCACTAAAAGAGAATCCTAAGTGTTACTGCAGAAAAAAAGAAGGAAACATAACGGAACGTGTATATGTGATTCTGTGGTTGATTTCATAATTTGTCAAGTACTTTGCGGGTAGAAGGCAAGTTGGATCTTTTCATTATTAAGGCAACATCAGTCTCTTGTAAATGGCTCAATATTGGCTGTTTTTATCATTATTTAATTTAATTTAATTTCTAAGTATCGAGTATTTTTTCTGTTCACYGCTGATTTTGTCAATCATTATCTTCTAGTTCATTGACCTTTTCTGAGACTTATTYCTGGAGTTTCTATATACAAATTTAAGCTTCTGTTATAAATCTAGTTTGCAATTTTGTATGMATTAGTATAATGTGGGAGATGAATAGCCTAGAATTTGGATTGCCTTTTCATTAAGGTTTTCTTGCTTCAATGATCGTATTTTTCTATAATATTTTCCAAATCTTTAGTAGCTTAAAGAAACCTAGTTAATGGTGTTTAACTACTTACAAACCACACATATCGGGCTTTATAATGATAAATATATACTTTAACCTTTTAATTACAGAAGATTGAAATCTTTGTTTCTCATCGTTTAGCATCAGAAGGAAAAATATTCCCAGCTTCTCGTACGAGTGTCTATTATTCTCATAGACAATTTACTTGATTCTGCCAGTATTTTTGAGGTGGATCTTGATTTCTTTCCTACTGAAAATAACTTCTGTATTAGGTAAATAATGCACACAACCCAAACTATCTTTGAACCTGAAATCTCTTTTGAGGAGGTGAATTTATCTATATCTGCTTGCCTCTTAAATATAATAAGTAAATTTATCTTTCATCTAACATCTCGCAGGATAACTGTTTCTGAAATTTCAATTTGATACGAGCTGGCAGTGAGATTATGTCAAAGATAACAAATGATGAGGACATCCCTAGTAATAACAATGCAGTTATCAAACTGGTATTGCTTCTTCTTGCTTGACTTCCTATGCCTTTCTGTGGTGTGTCAGATTGAGCAGGAGATGCTKCTCAGATAGTCCTTTTCTTTATCACTTTTTTGTTTTCGTTTTCTTTTTCTTTTTTGGGTTTTTCACCATACAAATTAATGTTAACAGATACTTCTTTGGCATAAGAAAGATCCTTGTAGATTTTGCTGAAATTTTAGACATAAGCATGTGARTATTTCTTTGCATTTTGAYGTCTTATATTTTAATCTTCCAAAGCATTTCGTTTCTTTTATCTTACCAGATATTTGGTTAATATGTGATACGTCCTCTCAACTTCTTCCAGATAGGAATGCATCTTTGCACTGCAATTCATCTTATATCTTTTGTTGTAATTTTCGGGTTTCTAGGTACGAAAGTGACATTTCTATTATAGTTGGCAATTAATTTAGATGGGCGGTTTAGAGAGCAGAACACAACAAAATTTTGTCAGTACTGCACTGACTCACACTAGTGTAATTGACGATATACATGTAAGTGRAGACCCAGAATTGGTCTACCCTAACTCATCTCTGAAGCCGACCACGTGAAAGTATCAATATATAAGATAAATGAAGAGGGTCATGATTTCTGAGATTGGATGTGCTTGTAGTATTGCACTGCAATGGCTTCATTCTGCTTTAACAGGTTATAAAACTGGAAGAGAAGTTCCTAAAACCTATAGGATTTCATGGGYGAAAAAAATGTGAGATGCACCTCTTTGCCTTTGCAGCAAATTATATCTGGAACTAACATGGTTTTGGTAATGTTGAACAAGCGGGTTTGTATAAGGCATTCTTCCTGCTACTTGCTGCTAAAATTTCTGGTCCTGGTACATTTTTCCTCAKGAACTCAATTAAATGTAGTTCTCAATAGCAGAGTTGTCCTGCTACCTAGCTTTAAAGATATGAGAATCCAATTTGTAAATTTTCAGGTGTTCATATCAATAGTTTGCGTGYATGCCATCTTATTCTGGTCCAGCCAAAATCACATAAAATAATCTTGTTTTCCCTATCCAAGACAACTATGGTCTGCAGGCAACCCAGATCACTTAACTAGACTTGTATGCTCCTGCCAAGAGGACATGCTGTTTGCTGATGCTTTTCATCTTGAAGCAACATACAAAACTGGTTCAATAAGCCTTTTTCATACAATTTGCTAGTCTTAAATTTGCACTAAATCTATTGACTGTATTGAATTTCTCTAAATTGAAATTTGTTGCTTTGATGCCGAGTCAATTAAATCTCCTCATGTCATATGGTTCAGAGAAATTGAGTTGAATTTAGTTAAAGAGAAGGTGGCTTTTGGTCTTGTTTCCTGAAGTTCTAACTTATGATTCATTCATGAAGATGTTGAAAGAAATCCAAAATTTGACAATTGAAATGCAGTCTGCTCATTCCATGCAATTCATCATTTGATAAAGCTTTCTCTTTGCCTTCTCTCTTTAAATATATATAATTTTTTTTCTATTACTGTTTTCATGAAACAAAATGCTTGTCATTGGTCCTCATGTAGCTGAGGCTTTTGACTTGGCACCACGAGGACTCTGTTGTATTTTGGAAATATGACATATCTTGTGCTTTATATTCAGAACCTACAGGTGTATTTTCAACCATTTGGTTTTTGAGTTGCACAACTTAAAGATCGGGCACTGTCTGAGGGGAGTAGGGATCATTGAAGTACAACTGTCTTTTGTTTCATTTCAACAGCAAATATTTCCACAGGCAGATCACATATTTTTTTTCTTTTTACAGTTCTCTTCAGAGTTGTGATTGCTAGTTTAAAGGTGCAGCAGAATTCCAAATTTAAGGATTTCCACTTGATGAAATTTATATGGAATTTCATTGAAGTTGAGCACATTACTACTGTTGCTGAATGAACATTCACTTTTGCCTTGTACATGCATCTTTGGTTCATGAAATAAGTATTTTTTCCGGTGGGTTTTTTTTCCCCCACACGTAATGATATACTGATTCTTACCCTGACTTCTTCAGAAAGAATTGTGAAACTAATGATTTCTAGTCACTTAAGCATCACCATTCTCCTTCTCAATATTTCTTATAGGTCCTTTGAACCATTTCCGTGCATCTAAAATCCACCAAAGCATTATCAGTGTTAAAGCTGCACCAAGAGCAACAGGAGCATAATTGAAAGTGTCCCACGCGATTGGATAGAGAGTTGGCAACAGGAAGGCTGAGCAGGTGTAGCATATCCACAAGAAGGCCACCAAGCACACTGGCTTTCTTGCTCTACCCAAATAGAAGGGCCCTGGTTTGAAGTTCTCCTCAGCCATTACCAACCTTGCGAAAATGGGTACAGCGTAACCTCCTACCCATCCAATGGTACTTATGGAGATGATAGCACTGAAGATGACATTAAGCCTCAGGATAGGCAATCCAAGAATGATTGCTATGGCTCCAGATAGCCACACTGCATTTACTGGAACCTTATGTTTAGGGTGGATGCTCCGCCAAATTCGGGAAAATGGAACACCTTCATCCCTTGATAAGGCATATACCTAGACAAATGTGCAGTTTGAGTTTTGATGTGAAGTCAAAGACAATATTGTAATGCTGTCAAGGCTATAGGGGAAGCAATGTAATATGATCAAATTGCTTGCTGTACTGTATAAGCTTGGCATTGGAGTAATTGAGSAAACATCAACATGGCGAGGTTCAGCTGTTGAAATCTTGATAAGACATCAATATTAAAGGAAATAATGGATTTGGGCTCTAAATTTGATCTCGTGCTTTTGTTTTAAGCATACTCATAAAAACTTTTGGTGCATAAAAATTTACTGTTGCATTATTTTAATCACCTTATTTCATTCAAGAAATGTAAACAGATTAATTGTTTTTCCTATGTTGGTTTTGAATAGTTGGGAAGGTAGAAAAATACTCACAACTCTTGCAGCACTTGTTGTAACAGAGAGCCCGCAGAAGAAAAATGAGCCCCATATGATGCAGAGGAAGACGATGGCTCCACTGACATTCCCATACTTTTTGTGAAATGCATCATAAATTATCTGGGCAGGTACAAGTGCTCCAGCAGTCTCATTGTTTGGATCATATAAGTAAGCCATATCCTGATAAAAAAGGAAGTAACTCTTAACGGATTTTCTCCTCTGGACTTCCAAAAGAAAATCAAAGACAACACAGGTAATCAGAGTCCCTTTGTTATTATGGATTATAATAGTGTCTTTTGAGTTATTTTGGAATTGCRTTGACTTTCCTTGAATTTAGCAATTTTTCCAATTTACAGTTGATAAAGTGATGGTCATTATAGGGAACTAAAAGTTACAAGCTTGACCAATTTTTTAAAAACTAGACACCTTTGCAATAACAGTAAGGGGGGAGGTGAATGAAATTTACTTATGAAAATAGTGTATGTTAGACATTAGAATAAGTAAGATTAGCTTCTTGGCTATTCAACTTTGGATTTCCTACCTGGATGCTGAAAGTGAGGGCAACATTATACGCCCAACCAAAAASTGTAATAATACCAATGCTTGAAAGAATAGCAATTGGACCATTTTTATCAGAGCCTTTTGTTTCCTCAGTCAAGTGAGCCGCAGCATCATAGCCATAGAGACAGTAATTGCTCAACAGTACAGACATAATCACTGCATAAGGCTTACTAGTTATGCCAGTTGCTTCTGGTGATAATTCAAAATGAGAGAACACAAAGGAGGYTGATTGTGTTGGTTTTGCCACAAGAGGAAGCATTATAATCACCAGCAGACCTCCAATGACCTGCATATTTGAAGACATCCCCAGAAGAAGAGTCTAAATATGTTTGTGTGGATTGACATGACAAATGGATCATTAATGAGGTTCTTTTTTACTTGCTTAGCCTTTTTCCCTTTATGCATTGAGGTCATTTTTTGTAGGAGAAGAATAGTATAAGGTAGGAAAGCTTTTGAAMGTGAAGAATTACCTGCCACCAGATTGAGAGTATATTGAGGTATGCAATTACTTTCAAGGCAAAGGAATTGATTACTGCCCATATAAAGATCAAAAAGATATATATGCCCAAGAATACACTTTTGGGAGCAAAGTAGCCTCCACCTGTATTTGTTCCTGTKGACAATAGTATGATTATCTGCAATGTTTGTGATCCAGAAAATGCCTGCCATTTGACAATTCCATGCAGGAAAAGATATGGTTAAGGCAAATCGAGTTGTTACATAAAGTCAATCTCCAAAGCAGTTTGAAGTTAGGGTGAATTTTAATTTTGTTCCTAAAATTGGCCTACAATCTTAATTAAGGACCTCATTTTTTAAAACTTACTATCAAATTTCCTAGAATTATGCAAAAGTCTCAATTAAGGACTTAACAGTTTGATAAGAAAAATTATTAACTCTTCATTTTGTGATTCAAATTAGTCCATCAAAAATCTCAACCAAGCCCATCTTTTCCAAATCGTATATGATTCCCTCTTTTGACAATTAGGTCATTATGTTCACCAGTGACAGTTAAATGAGAAAAAATGTGCAAGAATTTATTTATTTATTTTTATAACATCTATAAGAAAATTTATAATGAAAATTTGCATGTATTAGGACTTCTAGCGATAAGTGGATTTGAACACACAATAATGATAGAATTAAAGTAATAAATATTCACTATTTATTATACTTAAAATAGTAGTAGGGTAGATATTTGGGTTAGAGTTTCTTTTTAGTCGTTAAGTAAATATTATGTTTTTATTTGTTTCATAAATTTTCATCTATTTTTTTTTGTTTAATCAAAAATTCTCTATTATTGATTATAACAAATTTGATGGAATGATTTAATTGCCATTTTTTTATTACAAACAAGAAACTTTAAATATTTTGATATATAAAGATTTGTTTGAAATTGTGTATAAAAAATTAGATATTGATTTTTATTTTTTAGATCGGTAAAAACTCGACAGAAATCCTTAGTTGAGACATTTTTCACCATTTCAGGAACTTGATTACATATTTTGGAAAGTAATATCCTTAATTAATTTTATATTACAAAATTAAAATGCATCCTTAAAAAGTTATGAAGATTTACCTGAGCCCCAATTCCAGCAATTAGGCCAATAGTCTCAAGCCAAGCACAGCACCATGATGCAAAAGGCCCCCATCTTGGTCCAGCCAAATGAGCAGCCCAAAAGTAGAGGGAGCCAGTTGTCTGTATGGTATTTTCTAAATAAAAAATAATCGAAAAAGAGAGAAAGTAGGAATCTTTCTTTCTTTGCCTCATTATTCAAATTAGCAAATATGTAAAAAGTAAGATGGGACAACAGGAAGAAGAAACTCTCGAAGAAAGTCGTTAAATCTCTGTAACGCTTTATTATTTTAAAATTTTAATAATAGAATCGCTTTTAATATGGAGACAAAATAATTTCTTTTCTTAATTATTTTTTAGAGCGTAGCTAGACTACCCACCTTGTCATACTGCAWATTCAAAGTCAAAAGAGAAGTTTCTACTCTGACTATAAGAGCATATTTTATGTAGATGGGAAAGAAGCATACTGGAAAAGAAGAGCAGATTTCAGCCATAGCAATTCCGACGAACCAGGTGAAGAAGGTAACAACAATCCATCCCCATAATAAGGGAGCAGGGCCTGCATATGACAGACTTTGCCCATACAGTGGAGTTCCGGTGAACACAGCCATGGATGAGAATGTTATTGCCAATGTCTTGAAAAGTGTCTGTACATCCAAAACCATCATCACCAAACATCGTCAAATAGTTTTTCTCAAACCTTTTTTTGGATCTTAAATTTATTGAGAGAAGAATAACTGAAGGAAATTAAACATTTTTCTTTCTCTCATTCATCTTCTTTTTCAGCATTCTTTCATTATGACAAAAAAAGATGATGAAGAGAAGCTAATTTTACCATTTCTCTTCTGAGCTCCTGCTTGTATCCAAGCTCATTTAGACGTTTCTCTCCAGAATCCTTTTCCATGGTCGACATTCTACTTCCTCCTCCAAGTACAAGTCCACAAACTAAAAACCGCRCTTTGCCAAAGATATATAAGGAAGAATATAGTATATTGTGACTTGTAAGACCAGTAGTTGAGGTTGACTATGAGCCAAATATGGTAGGCTAGTTATATTTTCTTCTTTCTTCTTCTTATTTAATTGAGTTTGTTACTGTTTAATCTTTGAATTGGTCAACTGAGCTTCAATAAGGAAGATTAAGATTTTTTACAGCTTGAAATACTGACAGATAACGGAGATAATATAATTAAGTTTTGACATTTAAAATTAATYGATTCAGACGATTACTAATGAAAACATHTGCTAAATTTGGTGAACTTTCGAGGAAACCAACAACTCAGTTGCACCATTGACTAGAACATATTTGGTAGTAGCTGATGAGACCTTTTATCCACAAAAACTCAATATAAATCTTATATTTTTGCCTACCAACGCGGAACAAGTTAACCGATCTATCAATATAAGGAGGACGTTCATCTTCTAACCGAGATTTCAAGTCACTTCCTACTAATTCTACACATTTTAAGGATGTGAGGCTAATGATAGAAAAAAATCATATATGACAATTGACTTTAGACAAGTAAGTATAAGCGGTCTACGAGTAATATAAAGTGAACAAATTCCACGAAGATTGATAGAGTATAAAATAGTAGGAAAAATCTCCAATAAATAACAAGTTCATGGTTTGATTTGATGTCTCTAAGATAATGTAAAATAATGGAAGGTTGACTAATCACTGGGATAGTAATTAACCACAAAAATAACCTCACAAAAGATGATTAAAAGGGTGAAAATGGGTAAGAGTTAATGAATCTCTAATGTACTAATAGACATGCAATGCTATAGCATTGCTATAATAATACCTATCATACAAACCGAGACATTGTATTACCTCAATCCTCTCGGATTTGTTGATCCCTGTTACTATTTTCAATAGGTTGGTTCACCTTTCTCTGCTACCTAACTTAAGAAATCCAAATATTGTACGAGTCTCTAAGTTTTCATATGGGCTAAACGTATACATCTATAGTGTATATAAATAAAATATCCTAGGATAACTAAACATAACTAAACACACATCCATTCAAGGAGTTCACTATTTTAATATATTTAAATCCTCAAATAACTTTAACATTCATCATTAATGCCCAATAAATAGTAAATGTATAATAAAAAATACAATTGAAAGAATCATAAAAGATACGCAAGTTTTCCTCATAACATTTAATCTATTAAATACAAAAGTTCATCACCAACTTTAACTTTATCAAGTTAGTTCATACTCTTAAATACAAAAAAATACACATATTCAAGGTTCAACATCTTTAAGGTAGATAAAGAATTAGAGAAACAAAGCCTAAAGATAGAATCTTGAGATCCTTTGATAAAGAACCCGATGGCTTCTTCTTCTTTTTCCATCTTGCCCAATGGCGCTCAATTTCTCCTTTCTTCACCCTTAATGCGACTACTCTATATGTATGAAAATTTAAGAGATTATGGCTTTTGGTCCTTTCTCTTAGAAGTTTTAAGAATTGTTGCCTTAAAGTCTTAGGAAAAGTAAGACATTTGTCACTTTTTCATTTATCCAAGAAGGTCCACTTGTCCTTCTTCACTTTAAGCTTTATGACACATGTCATTTATACTTTTTGGCTTTCCTAGGTAGTGCTTTCCACCTGGCAACTTCCTTTTTCATTTGCTTTTGCTTTACATCATTTAATGCATCCTAATCCAAGACTTCCAATGTTGTAGTCAATGCTACAACATCACGACTGCTATTGACTTTCTTCCTTCTTCTTCAACTAACAAAATAGTTTAAATRTAGAATTACTTTTTTGCAAAATAAAATATTTTAATTCAACAAGAGCTCATCAATTCTAAAATTTCACACTTTGACAAGAATAATGTTATCTAAGTAAATTTAAGCAATGTTTAAAATAAAATAGYATAAAATTTTGCCTTAACATATCAAAGAGGGTGAGGATGAACAAATAAATGCTAGTAAAATCAATGAATATTCATTCACATGAGCTAACAATGTGGAGTGCATCAAGGAAGTGGGCTAGTGGCTTTGGTTTAATTCGTAAGCAAGAAACGAGACACCCATCTACTAGGTATAAAAGGGAGAAGACAAAGGAGGAAAATGCCCATGAATCATTCCACACAAATACAGTCAAGTCAGAGTGTTAACAATTCAAAAAGTTTCAACTTAATGCGCCTTATTTTCATCAATTTAAAGATTGTTTAGGATATCTTTTATTCAATTTACTTAGCTGTACAACAAATTTACAACTTTATTCCATTTTCTTTTATCCATCATGCCTTGCTTTGAGTTACGAGTTTGAAGCCATTTTTAGCTTGCTTGAGTAAGTTAAATTTATTATTTATTTTGTAATAAAAGTTAAGTCATACATTGCTTTTTAGCTTCCTGATTTGCTTTGTCAAAGCTCATATTTAGCATGCACATTTCGTTAAAGACTTTATTTAGTTAACTCAAGAATCCACTCCAAAAAAGATGATCTATGGATTTAGTAGATCTACAATGCTTAACTAGTTAGAACTCGTGCTTCATTATGTTGAATCAGATCAATTATAATCCAAATAATTGATAGCTACTCTTAACAATGCAGCATGCCAACAGTTCAGCATACCAGACAGCTGCTAACATTACAAAATCTAGCCTTCATCAGCTAAAACATTTATGAGCCCAAACACTAAGCTCCAACAAATCAGTGCCGAAAGCAGCTAAGTAACTATTGTGGACGTTGGAACTTGGGAGGGCATGGATGAAATTGTCCTTCTTCTCTTCCCCATAGTAAGCCAGCCAATCCACCTATCGCTTATCAAGATCCTCCCATCATGATCCATGGAACCGTTCCTTTCCCTACAAGAAGCGGAGATTCAAGTAAATAGTCTAGCAAGGGATGCTGACAGCAAGCATTCTATTGATGAAAAACCCATGCTTGGATCTTCCACATTTATCTTAAAATCTTGTAAACGATATAAGATTATTTCTAATGATGCAACTTTGAACTGATTGTGTCAAATTTATTGTACATATATATATGCATATAAAATATTGTATTTATTTATTTATTTTACATAAACACTAACTAAAAGATGTTAYGCAAAGTATACTTCCTTTCATCCGATTGTTTGCTGATTAAGTTATTTTTTCAGTAAATTAATGATTTCTACTAGGAATGCTATGCACATAAAAGAGGGGAAGGATGTTTGTCTCCTCTTGCTTTTTTTAGATGAAGACGTATGAGTCTTTTCCTATGAAAGCGCAATGATTCGATGAAGAAAGTTAAAAAAGGGGAAGACTCATTTTGAAATTGGATCTTCATTAGGAAAGCTCAATAATGAAATGATCACAAATCCTCAAAAAGAGAASCAATTGAAATAATAACTCTCTTTATTATTGAAATAATCGAATATTTTATACATTAGGAGGTTTAATCTAATCAAATGACCAGTTACCATGATAACTGGAGACATGTACAATTTGAATAACAAAAACTAAATAGTGCAAAAATTTTAAATTATTTCTCACGAGGAAGAAGATTTCGACTCTAGCACGGTGAACTAGGATTGTCAAGAACTAGGCCATGACAACTCTCAATAGGTYGTTGAGACTTTTTGTGTAGTAAACAACAACTAAACTATTAGATTGGTATTTGATAATATATTTGTAAAAATGATTTTGTCCCAATAGTTAGGTAATGGGGGTATTTTTTTCTACTAAAAAGTAGAGTTCTACTTTCTATCAAATCTCCAACAATCGCTTTTTGGAAAAGCTTGGTTTTATAATTTTCTTTAAAAACAACAGATACTAGCTTATCCTCCATCCTTCTAAATCCTTCTTCCTCACTTTTATTACTAAATTTTTTTACTAACCCTCCATTCTCTAATCATCTACAACCATTTAAGAATGAAATTCTCATTCCTCTTATCAGCTCTCTCAAGTTGGTAGTGATGAAATATAATTGTGCAAGCCTAAAAAGTTTATCAAAATAGAGAATCATTGTAAGGCAAGGATGAAACTGACAATAATTTCATCACGTCAACTTGCAATTTCTTTTTGACAAAAAAGTAGTCAATCCCAATGTGTTTCGTCCACTCAGGAAACCCAAGGCTTTTAGTAATGTATGCCTGGTTAATTGTCACAATAAATGGTATTTGTAAGTGAATGACCAATGTGGAAGTAAAAAGTAGATAAAGAAATCCATTTGTACTTCACATGTGATGACTGCCAATGTCCTACGTTCCGTCTTACTGGAACTTCTTTAAATTGTATTGTGTTTCTTATACTTTCAAGAATCTAAAGAATTGTCCAAATATAAAAACCACAATAAACTTCCTTGTCTCAATACAACCAACCTAATCTAAATCAGTGAATCCTTTCAACCTTAATGCAATCTTAATAGAAAAATAGCTCCTTACTAAGTGACTTCGTGATGTATCTAAGTATTCTCTGAGCTGCTTGAAGGTTAAATTGAGYGGGACAATCCAAGAATTGGTTGACCTGCTCCACTACATAACTAATATATGGTCTGGAAATAGTCAAGCACAACAACTTTCCTACCAATTTTTRTAATAAGAATTATCTACTAGAAGTTTAGAATCTCCATGAACACAAATCAAGTGGAGTATTAATTGATGTGCGACCTAAAAACTATTAATCTTCCAAAATGTCTAAAGCATATTWCCTATTGTACAAGGTAATGCTTGCTTTGCTCTTGGCTATTTCAAAGCCGAAAACAATACTTTGCTATACTTAAATTTGAATCATGATCTCCTGAGCGAAGAAACCTTACACTTCTYAGATAGCATCCAAGTTATCTCTTACCAATAAAACTTCATCTACATAGACATGGAGGGCAAGAAAGTGCAAGCATKTCTGCTTTATATATACGTTGGAATCACATTTGGTTGAATGAACCCTCTACTAAAAAAAATTGAAGTCAGTTTTGCATTCCAGTGTACTTGCTTGMTTTAATCCCTAAGCTAAAGCCACCATTATTGTTCATTTTYAGGTTACAAAAGCTACATAAAAYGATCTGATTATATTATTATTTTAGTGAGATATACTATTAATTCAACTAATTCAATTTTAGTCTCTATTATTGTATTTTTCCTACTATTTCCATTAGTTATTTGCATCATTGAGTCTTTTTAAACAATTGGTGAATGACAATAGAGCAAATGAAAATGTTTGATTGAGAATTGTCTTTTGTGAATATGTTTATGGACCATTATGCCCTTGAGTAGAACTTTGGAATAGTAGAAAGAATATGGTTTGATTTTGTTAAGTTAAAGTAGGGGCAACCAAAAATACACAAAGATCTACCAATCAACTTGCCCACCTCTTAGCTTAGATTGATTCTACATCACTATATAGATGCATGTGGTTCTTTGATGGAACTCATAATGTTTTAATGGCTCTACTTAACCATTAGACCAATTTTTAGATCTCATATTTCCCCTAAAATAAAATGGTTAATCCAATTCAAGTCAACTTTTACAAAGTCATCTTTCAAAGACCTTTCAATTATAATGAACTCTTCCAACACTTTTTTCTTTTTTTTTTTTTCATTTAAGAAATTTAAATTTCATTTTTTTACTTTCGTATCCATTTCATTAAGAAAGACTTTTTTATTTAACGAAAATCAATCTAAAATYAGTACACATTAGATGCATTAGACATTGTCCATGCTTCCAAATTGGCTAGGCGTGAAACAATCTTGAAAAGTGAATTTAAAGTTTAGACAAAATGTAAATGAAGAAAGATTAAAATCAATTTGATTAGATTTTCTGAAGACTTAAGTTAAGTTTCAAATATGTTCCAAGGTCATCCAATAGTCATAGATATAATGAAAATTTCTTAAAAAAAGAAAAAAAAGAATTAATGAATGATTATAGAGTAAATAAAGATGATTTTTAACTTTTTAATAGATCATCTTGTATATGCGTCATTTGCAGTTATAAAAATATCTAAAAAATATTTATATATTTTTTACTTTTATAAAGAAATTTAAAAGCTATATAAATGTTGTTATTATAAAAAAATTTAAAAAATATATAAAGCTGCTATATTAATTAATGAATGCCTAACGAGTGTGATCAATAAAAATTTCAAAAATACAAAAACTTCAAAGATCATTTATGCCAATTACTTCCTACATGAAGATTAGCAGGAGCTCTCTGAGCAACAACACAGCGCGAGAAACATCGAAAACCGGAAAAGAACAACCCAATGGCCGCTGCAAGCTCCGCCACTCTCAGTCTACTGATTCAGTTCCACCACCAACGCCGCCACAGTAACAGCCATCGTCCTCTACATACAATATTTCTATCCCCCAATGTTCTTCCTCTACGTCATGCTTCTTTGCGTTCTCTCTCGCGTTCAATTCGTCTTCCTTTCAGTTTCACTCCCTCGCTCGCTATCTCCGCCTCTTTTACGGTACACTCTCCTTTTGGAAATTCAAGTTTCCTTGTTAAAAATCTAATTTTGATTGATTTTTTTCTTTTTAAACTGTTAGGATAAATTTGGCGGGCTTAAAAGGACATGGACCGACTTAACCAGCTTGAACTACTGGGTGGTCAAAGACTATTATCGCCTAGTGAATTTTGTAAATGCGCTCGAGCCGCAAATTGAACGACTTTCGGATGAACAGGTTGGTTTTTCTGGAACCAGGTCCTCTTTTTGGTCATTTGGGTTGCACTTTCAGGTTTTAATTTCTGAATTTGGTTGTTTCAGTTGAGTGCAAAGACTGTGGAATTCAGACGGCGGTTAAAGCAGGGAGAGACACTGGCAGATATTCAAGCAGGTGCTTAAGAATTTGGGTATCATTCAGTTTAAGTTCTTTTGAAGCAAGTAAAAGAGTATGCAAATTTGCATTGGTTCCCTTATAAAAAAGTTTGTTCTTTTGGACTTGTTACTATTAGCTTCTATTCTTTTGAGATACAAGATTTTAAGTTTTATCTTTTCCGTTTTACATGAGACTTATGCACTTTTGAACTCTTTTCTTGGTTCTTAATTAAAGAAGAAATATATATTCTTTTTCGTTTTTTAAAGCTTTCTGATGAATTTGCATGATTTCCTGAGCATTTTGTTGGTTGACAGAGGCTTTTGCTGTGGTTCGTGAAGCTGCAAAACGGAAGCTTGGAATGCGCCACTTTGATGTCCAGGTTTCTTTCTTGTTCTTAGTGTCCAAAAGGGCGCCTTCAGCATTGTGGTTACTTATTTCTTTTACTCAGATTATATATATATATATATACACATGCTTATTACATTTTGACTTTGGTTATTATTGCTTTTGAAATGGTAGATTATAGGTGGAGCAGTTCTTCATGATGGGTCTATTGCAGAGATGAAAACTGGTGAAGGAAAAACATTGGTTTCCACATTAGCAGCTTATCTCAATGCCTTGACAGCCGAGGGTGTTCATGGTATCTTTTCTAGTGGCAGTCATTTGAAGAAAATAATTCTGTTTGCTTATTATAACTTGTGCTATGCTTGCATGTAAATCTCCATTGAGATAGTGAGGAATGTTGTTGTAACTTCCTTTTCCCATCTTTGACATAGTGAGGAGTACTGGTGTAAATTCTTCTTAGTTCCCTTTTTTTTTCTTGATTCTTATTTTCACATAACTTTCTTCTTATTTTGGCAGTGGTAACAGTTAATGACTACCTAGCTCAACGTGATGCTGAGTGGATGGGACGTGTTCATCGTTTCCTTGGTCTTTCTGTTGGCCTTATCCAAGTAATTTCCTGTTTTGAATTATTTATGCACTTGTCTAGCATTTGGTGCCTACACTTTAAATATATATATATATATTTTTTTTTTTGTGACAAGTTAGTCAAATACATATTCTATATCCCTATATTTGCTTGCAAGCAGGTATTTGGGTACTGTTTACATGTATATGGACCTTCGGAGTCGGTTGATAAAGATGGCCTGATGCTTGACTCTATACTATTTTCTATAGATTTATGTGTACAAGCACTTAGTAAAAGGTCAATTTTGGCTCCTTAGATATTGCCGATCTCCTTTTTATCATTCAAGAAACTTATAAGTACTTATAATAGGTTTGATTGGAAAGATGATAGCATTCCAAGCTATGGAGCTCTTGGGTTGATCAGGATATCTTATTTGCAAATTTGCAGGCAGTGTATATTTTCTCATAGCCACATAAGCATAAAAGTAGATCATAAGAGCATAATTCAATTATTTTTTACTTACACTACTCTAGGATGGGATTTATGTTAACAGCAGCAAGTGCATAGCTTACAGTGTTTTCTTTCRTAAGTTAGAGAAGTAGAATTGTTATAATACTTTGTTAAAATTTGAGAAAATGCATCTTTTGTCCTAGTAGAAAGGGGTTGGCTGCTAGCTTTTCCCATTTCCCTTTTCATTTAATATAAGAGAAAAACTCTCTACCTGCAATGTGCAGTTCCTTATTTTGTTGCATCATTTGCAGAGAGAGATGATGGCCGAGGAGAGGAGATCGAACTACAGATGTGACATAACGTATACTAATAATTCAGTAAGTCATACATTTTAATCTCTAAACTTTCCCTTCTGTTATTTGCTTTTCTTGTTAGGCCACTAGTCTATTTTTTGTTGATGCAATTTGCTGAAAAGCAGTTTACTTTGCTTCCTCTCTTTTTTTTTTTTTTTTTTTTTTTTTTTTTTTTTTTTTTGTTCTTCTCTTAGAATCTTTCCCTTTTCTGAATTTTAGGAACTTGGTTTCGATTATCTACGTGACAATCTTGCCAGCAGCAGTGACAAACTTGTTATGAGATGGTAAAGTCAACGTCCTTTTGACTTATGATTCTTTTAGTTGTTCAATAATTCATTTTTGCTATTTATCATATGAAAACAGGCCAAATCCCTTCCATTTTGCAATTGTTGATGAAGTTGATTCTGTCCTCATTGACGAAGGAAGAAATCCTTTGTTGATCAGTGGTGAGGTAATTTTGAGATCTGTAGATGATTAAATGGCAATTGTAATTGTTTTCACTACAGGAATGCTTCAATTTTGTTCTTTACCAAGCATTTCTTGGAGATGTGGGTGAATATTATCTACACATGCACGCATATCGAGAATGTGTGTACTGATATCATCTGGAAGTCCTTTTTGTTGTTCACAAGATAAATTGCGATTCTGCATTCTAGGCAAATCAGGATGCTGCAAGATATCCAGTTGCTGCAAAAGTAGCTGAGCTGCTTGTACGTGGCGTTGTAAGTCCCCAAGCCTCTCTATCTTGTTGGACCAAAGCTTTTTCCTTGTGCAGCATTCCATCGTCAGATTGTGGAGCAGTTAATAAGAGTTTCTTCTTTTAATAGCATTACAATGTGGAGCTTAAGGAAAACTCGGTGGAACTGACTGAGGAAGGAATTATGCTAGCTGAGATGGCTCTGGAAACAAATGACCTTTGGGATGAGAATGATCCATGGGCCAGGTGATCTTGTCCGTAAATTTATATTTCTGTTTATTTTGTTTTTCCTTTCATTGAAAATTGAAATGGGATCTCGGAGAAAGCTCAATCCCTGCTATGTTGAAGGATCATTTAATCGTACTGATTTTTAAACAGAATACATCCGATCTTTGTGCTTATGGGTGCCAATATATTCTTCTTTTGATAGGTAAAATATTATTAAGAAAACCAATTTGGTGCAACACATTTCTAACAGATAAATCTGCTTATCTTTAATTGTAACTCTTGGTGTTAATTGCACAGAAAAAAGAACAAATTTAGAAGATAAGTCCTACTATTATTAAAAATTTAGGTACTCTAAAGATCTGCAATCATTTTCTTAAGTCTGCTCATTCAAAGGCCCTTCCCTCCAAATAAGTGCTCTTAAGGGATCGTATTGGGAATAAAATATCTCGCCTATCTATTCCCCAACTTGATAGCAGCCTTTCTGCATTCTGCCAGACATTGGTATTGCTGGGTCATTCTACATCATTGTGAAGCTAGGGATATTCAGTGAGATCGTCTTCATCTTTTTTTTTTTTTTTTTTTGGATAGAATGCCAGGCACCTATTCTATTTGCATTTTTGTTAAAGTGGTTAAGTTTATGGATGATAGCTGTAGCAGTTTAAGCTTTTATATGAGGTGTAATTCAACACATTGATAGAGTAGGAAAACTCTTGTTTTCAATTCTCTCCAACTGTCCATTACAAAAAGCTTCCATTTGTTGAGCCTATTGGAAAGAATCGGACCTGCATGGGAGGCATGTTAGAGTCTTTAGATGTATAAATTACAGTCATCTTTATAACTTTAGCTTTTAAGTGAGGTGGTATTCAACATTTGCTCAGTTCCCAAGTTGGAAAGATGCTGTCGTGTTTCACGTTTACAATATAAGAGCAGCTGCTTTGCTTAGGGATGGACTTCTTACCTGATTGATTTTCCTCTTTTGTTTGTCAAAGATGCTATCATTTATTTCTATATGTTAAAACTGTTTTCTTTTCAAGCAGCTGTTAYACACCTACGTTCTTTCCAGTTTTAATCATTCAAATACTGGCGAACCTTCTATGACCTTACAATTCTTCACTCCTCTTCTACATACTGKTTCTAGATAATAACATCCCTCTTCTTACCACAAATCAGCTCTCAGGTATTTTTACAACTAGAAATTCTAGTTGTCTTCTTCTCATAGGAAATTGTGAAGTGTGTTCAAGAATCACGTACATTTGAATTTTCTTGGTGTTCTTTCTGCTAAAGTTGCTGGAAATTGAAATGCCAGAAAATTGCAAGTCCCGTGATTTATTGGATTTTGATGTTCTCTGGAAAGCTACTGATTTGCAAACTGTATCATCTTTCATTCAATATGATACTTATCTCACTTATTCATCTCTACATCTTTCCATCTGTTTTTTTAGAGTAAAAATAATGACTAGTGATTTACATATGGGAAACTAAGTTCAAGGAGTTTTCAACCCGAAATGCTCTTGACTTCTACTCTTGCAAACTAGAACCACTATATTCCCTTGAATTTATAGATGGTACATGTTTTAAAACATAAAATTGGAATGTGTAAGCAGTGTTGCTCTTTGTAATTGCGGGAACATTCAATTATTATGAACTTATATAACATGGAGCCTCCCCTCCCCCCCCCCCCCCCCCCCCCCCCACCCCAAAAGGGGCAAAAAAATGGAAAAAAACCAGTGACGGTGAGATATTTTTAGTTCAGATTAGATTACTTACAATTGGTGTTCGTTTCTGTTACTCTTGTGAGTGTCAGAAATTTATGAACTGTTACCCAAGGACTCTGATCCAATGGAAAGTCTGAGGCATAATGTCTGATGTAGGATATCTATTTCGTAAATATTTTAGAGAGGAAGASAGCATGTCCATCATCTTTGTTATAGAATAGGTTTAAGTTGAAAAATTTCTACTAAAGTTCAATGACTATCAGTTTTGATATTGTCAAAAGGATGCATGTTGATTTGATGTTATGCAAAGCACATAAATATACTGTGAACGAAGTTCTATCAAACTGTAGCCAGTTCACTCTGCATTAAATGGTAATGGCAATGCTGTCAATGAACTTCTGTCAAAGTGTGGCAAGTCCCTTCTGTAATGCATCATAAGTTCTATGGTAGAGGTATTAGTTGTCTACATTTGTCTGCTGCTTTGGTTGCTTTTTTAAATTTATTATGTCATCATCTTGTTATTGGTCAGTTGATTGGCTTATACTGCATTACACTGTTCTAGATTTGTGATGAATGCTTTGAAGGCCAAGGAGTTCTATAAGCGGGATGTTCAATACATTGTTAGAAATGGGAAGGCTCTGATAATAAATGAGGTAATACCTGTGGCAATTCTATTTACATTTGAAAATTATCACTTCTTTTTGGTACTGAACTAACTGTCACAGATACTTTGTGAATTCTGTTTCCCCTTCCGTCACTGGAGAATAGGTCATGACGTAAGAAAAGCTACTGAGAACAGTTTTTGATATAAGGTATCCCAAATGTTAATGCTGAGCAGTGGAGAAATCAGATTTTGAGGCTTGTTTGTGGTAGTTCTTTGAGCTCTAAGATTGAGGTTTCTTCAGTTCGTTTTGGCTAGAATGCGAGAGAAAAGGTTTGAAATCTTGGGGTCCGGTTAGGTGGATATGATCTGGTAAAATTTGATTCTACTTAAAAGAAGGGGAAGAAAAAGAAAAGATGGATAATTATTAAGAAGCTAAAGAACTCCACTGGAGTGATTATGCCTTAGGTATAGGAAAATATGCTCATAATCATTACTGTACAAAAAGTAATCTAATTTATAGGCAATATGGAATACAATTCTTTATTTATCTGAGAATACTAGTAACTAACAAATGAACCACAAATTGTTTGAAACAAAACAGACGGTTTTGTTAGTTTTGATGGAACATGTAAGGCTAATTCTTTTGACAATGATAAGGCTAGTTAGTCACCTAGTAAGTCGTGTTTTACTACTAATCTCTTTATGGCTAAAAAGGTTTTATTTAATTGTTGGATATTCAAATATTTATCTCCTGTTTTCTGTTCAGTAAGTACATTTATGACAAGTTTAATAAAGGGAAAGGTCTTTGATCTATTCTTTTGCAAAAACTACTGCTTTCATTCTTTAATTGTAGAAATGACATAAAAGACGCATATTTTCACCATGAAATATATAGCTGCTTATTAATTTGGTCACCCCTTACTCTATTCCCTCATCAGGACAAGTGGGACGTCGAAGAAGGGTAGTCGATTTGTTTAATCTCCTAATCTTCTATATTTTAGTTTTTATTTTCCTTCAACTTTTGGGAACTAGAGATAACTAACATATTAAGAAGTAATATAAAAGTGGAAGAAAGTTGTAAATGAGAGCTATCAGTTGATATTGTTCGAGGCATAAAGTTAATATTATGCACAATGTATGCATGTGCAACACATGGGTACTCTTGCTTGTTTCATCGAAAGTTACATGTTAGTTTGGAGAATATTATTTGATACTCGGGACTAACCCAACCAGCTTCCTTAGTTCTTTTTCCTTTTTTTAAGAAACTAAGCAATCCGGTATTTTATAGTTGACAGGAAGAGTGGAAGAGAAAAGGCGATGGTCTGAGGGGATCCATCAGGCTGTGGAAGCTAAAGAGGGTTTAAGGATTCAGGTTTGTTTTGTATTTCATTAGTGATATATCTAAGAAGCTTTATTACAGTTCCATTCAGAATCCTTCCAAAGTTCARTGAACTACAAATTTTGTGGACTTACTAGGCTGATTCAGTGGTAGTGGCACAAATCACATATCAATCACTATTTAAGCTATATCCGAAGCTTTCAGGAATGACTGGTACTGCAAAGACAGAGGTAGAAAAATCGATCACAAATGTAATTGCAAATTTGGGTTATACCAGATAATTTCTCACTTTTGCATTTTATTGTGCTAATGCATTTTTATAGGAGAAAGAATTCTTGAAAATGTTTCAAATGCCAGTTATTGAAGTGCCCACAAATTTGCCAAATATTCGAAAAGACTTACCCATCCAAGCTTTTGCTGTAAGATATCCACTGCTCTTAAACACGGTTTATAACCTTTTCTTTTACTTATAATGAAAAAGAGTGCTCCCTGTATTTGACTTGACTATGGTCTGCAATATGCCTGGTTTCAGACTGCACGAGGTAAATGGGAACACGTTCGTGAAGAAGTTGAGTACATGTTTAGATTGGGTCGCCCAGTTCTAGTTGGGACTACTAGGTACTTGCATGGAAGATTCTTTTCTACTTGATTTGCTAGTTTCCAGTCATTTAATGAATCCGCATGTATGTTTTCGTCAGTGTTGCCATAACATATACTTGAATTCTTTTTTCTTCCATGTTATGATACATATGTTTGTACCAGAGAGCAGTGAAGATTGGAGTCTTCACTCATATAAAACACGTTTTGTACTAGGAGTGAGCATGTGCAGGGTAGGTAGAGGCCAAAAGCTATACCCTACCCTGATCTCTGTTCAGGGTAAGAAATCTCTACCCTTACCCTATCATAGCAACTTTTGTAAAGCAGGGTAGGACACAGGATAATCCATCTACCTAGGATTCTTGTATTATTTTTTTCCGATTAAGCTGCAACGAAGAAATAAAATTCAATCAATGCCGGTATCACTAAATGCTATATATTTAACTACTTTACATGAGAATATAGTTTCTTATTACAAAATACAATAGAAAAAGKTATGTGAATGATAATAAAGGATGGTAAATAAATATTTAGTTTTAAGTCTTTATGATAAATAGTGAGTTAGACAAACGCCAAGTTAGTTTTTGTTTGCTTTGCTTAGTTTCTTTAAGAATTTGGGAGAGGTTACAAGTTTAAAATGTTGTAGCAATTATATATATGCATATTTTTAGGAAAAGTCGTAATAAGTTCAGTTTCTAGCCTACCTTATGGGTCCATTTCAAAGTCAACAGGGTGTACACTGTATCCTAATGCTTCTTCCTGATAGCTTACCATAACTTGTACAGGGGAACGAATTTATACCCTTACCGTAGCCTACTAGACTTTGTAAACTACGCTTCCCATTGCAAAGTGCACAAATAAGGTTAAGGTTACACCATCCGTTTGTTCACCCATAATTTGTACCTCATCATTTCATATAAACGGCATTGGGGTAGGTCTTCACATCTAAAAGTAATATCAAGGAAATCTTAATTTTGTACAGATTCTTTTTTCTTGTTCTTTTATTTTTCATTTTAGTGTAATATCTATTGGGAATAGAGTAATATTCCTACTCTACTTGGTTTGTGCAGTTAATATTTAAGTCATGCTTTAATGATTTTTGCAAGGAAACTATGCATTAATAGTCTTTACTTTGATGCTGGTTCACATTTAGCTTTTACCTCGAAGTCTTCTATTTCCCAACCATTATGGTATTTCTGTTGTTATGTTTCATACTATATCACTTGAGAAAATAATGTTAGCAAGCTTATTTACTGTTAATGCAGTGTTGAAAATTCTGAATATCTTTCTGGTTTACTGAATGAGAGAAAAGTTCCACACAATGTACTCAATGCGAGGCCCAAGGTGCAGTACTCAGCAACTCATTAAGTTATCTACTTGACCGATTCCATTCTAGTTGGTTCCAAATTTTCTGTTCAGTAGCATTTTGGGAAGAACATTTAAATACTATGGTATTATGGTTTTGTTTATTGATTTATCCTTATGCAGTATGCTGCTAGGGAGGCTGAGATTGTTGCTCAAGCAGGAAGAAAATATGCGATTACCATATCTACAAATATGGCTGGTCGGGGCACTGACATTATTTTAGGAGGAAATCCAAAGGCAGGTATCTTGTAATGTAATTGCGATRCTTATAATGCTTCCAAGTAACATTTCAGTAGMCAACAAGTTTAATAAACCCCAATATGTGATGTTGGGAGACAAATCATGCTCTTACTTTCTCTGAATGTGTAGGTTTCATGCATTCTTTGTCTCTGATAGATTAGAAAATGTCCCCTTATTCATGGCTTATTTATTAAAGAAATGTCTATTACTTCTACTGCCTATAYAACGAGGTACAACAAGGACCTTTTGGAATGCGGATGTAAGGTGATTGTGGTTCTGAATGYTTGCGAGAATGGATGTGCTCAGGTTTTAGGGTTCAAGAATGCCAAAAAATCCTTGTATTATCTAGATCATAGTGAAAAAAAGTTTTCTATGTCTGCACCTAGGTATGAAAAGCATAAATCCTAGGTGTCTGTTGTGTTTCTTGACCTTCTATCTTGCTTTTAATTAGCCATCTTTGTAATGGTAGAATGTTCATCTATGTGAAGTGTATATTAGTATTTATTAACTACGAGAAGTGCTCCTACTGTATTCCCTTTTCATGAGCGGTGAACCTTTTATTATTTTTCTCCTTTACTAAAGATGCTGGCAAAGGAAGTACTGGAGGATAGCTTGCTTTCATTCCTGACAGACAATGTTCCTGATGTTGAAGTGGGAGAGTCCGAAAAGGTATTCCTTGCTTCTCTTATAGGATAATCATAATAGAGAAGACCAACTTGTTTCATTCTCCAACAAAAAGGAAAAGCCTCCTTTCCACATAGGATTCGGGGATGACTCTTGTTTAGGTAGTCTATTTATGAACAAAGAGGGCCATTACTCTTTCTATTTGATATAGGTATTGTCAAAGATGAAAGTTGGGCCATCATCGCTTGCTATGTTGGCGAAGACAGCTCTCATGGGTGAATTTCCTCTTTCTCATATTACTTCACACTGGCTCTAATTGAGCCATCTTTGCTCTAGTCTCTTGTTTTTCTGTTTAACTTACACTTTTCGTTAAATATCTATTCATTTCACATGGAAAATACAGCTAAATATGTGGGGAAAAGTGAGGCTAAGAGATGGACATATCAGGAGGCTAAAACTATGATATCAAATTCTATAGAGATGAGCCAGTCCTTGGACTTAAAAGAGCTGCAAAGGCTTATTGATGAACAGTCTGAGATGTACCCTCTTGGCCCATCCATTGCTCTTACTTATTTATCTGTTCTTGAAGATTGCGAACTTCACTGTTTAAATGAAGGATTAGAAGTAAAAAGGCTTGGGGGCCTACATGTTATTGGGACTTCTTTGCATGAGTCAAGAAGAATTGATAACCAGGTGAGCTATTTTACCTGAATTATTGAAGTTTCCAGGAGGGAAAATCCTCAAATTTCCGATAACTCAAATCACAAATGTGGTTGATTTTTGATAAATATTTTGAAATTRTCTTTTTCCTTGCATCATTGTTTAAGTTCACATAGGAGTATGAACACACATAAATGCAGTAAGTATTTGAGGATAAATGATTTTTCACAGAGATATGAAGTATCTTAAGTGAGATTTTTTTCTACTTTCCTTCTGTCATTTATCATGTATTGATTCTTCTCCCACTTTTCATTTCAAAATTGTAAAATTATATGACATTTTCTTACTTTTTTTTTTTTTTTTTTTTTTGGGTTTGGGGGTGGGGAAGCTAATATCTTGCTTCTTGTCAGAAAAGATCAGAATTCTGTATTTTGGTAGACTTTGATGGTATCTCTGTTCATTTGCTGGTAAGTAATTGTATTTGGATGTTGTTCTTTTATTATCACTAATGTTTAATTGGGTATAACCAATGAAGGAACTAGGGACCAGCGGGCGGGGGCAGCAGCCATCCTCCCAACACTTTTTAAAATCTTACATAGGTTTAATTTTTTAAAAATTTGTACATGATTTTTGCCCTAAAAAGTATCATCTTGCCCCCTAATATTTTTGTCATTTACCCTCAGCCCCTCAAAACCAAATTTTTGGCTCTGCCCTTGGGCATAACACAGTTGTTCCTATACCTTATGATGTCTATCTGATTAAGTGTGAAAAATTAAATTGTTTTTTCATTTACCTTTTAGTGTATTGATTCATAGGTTATGTGAGATATTTTAGTTATTGTTCTCAGTCAATTCTCATTCTTCAGAAGTTGATTGCCTTGATATTGTTATTGTTCATATTTCTGAATTCTTCTAAATCAGTACTTTTGTAGTCTATCACCTGCAGGATTTAACTTAAAAGTTCGTTAATTTTTATACAGCTTCGTGGTAGAGCAGGCAGGCAAGGAGATCCAGGATCAACACGCTTCATGGTCAGGTAAAACACTGAATGGTTAATTTTGTTATCCTTGCTTTCAAATGACCTAATAGTTATAGAACACCGCATAATTTTTTTAATCTCATACTCATGTGAAAAGCATCAGAAGGAGCCTACAGGGGATCTTAAGAGAAACTACAATTGGATACAGTTAGTAATGTACAGATGCTCTCAACTCTATCAGGAAGGGATAGCATATTTGCGTCAGGTTTTCAGATGGATTTTGGATGGTATTATGAATCTGTTTTAGGTTTTGAAATGTCTAACATGGTGCTAATAGTGATGGGATGAAAACATTTTTCTTTTGGAGTTTTTTATCGGCTTAATCCACTGATGTTGAAACTCAGTTTTCTAGCCACTGGGATGGTCTAGAGTAACCATTGTTAGTCAGCTTTCATAAAGGGATCTGTTGGAGAAGAGAACAGGAAGGTGATGATTAATTAAAATGTCATTCTTTTTAGGTTCTATTTCCGTAGGCAATTGAGGAAAAAAGTATCGGATACATCGGTATCCAACATCCTTTACATAGTTGGTTAGCAGTTTCCATATATACGATTGTTATCATGTTAATTTAATTTTGCCCCTATTATCTGGACATCCTTTGAGGTCATTGTGTCCTTATTAATATGTTATTTGTTGACTTCTAATAATGAGTTCCCTGTTCCTCTGTTTTATTTACACTATTCTGAATGTGTTTATCTGAGGTTGAAGATAGTCTAATACTTGAAATCCTTTCATGGAGTTTGCTTGATTTTTTTGTTTTTATGGTACTTGAACGTTAAAGCTTAGGTAGCATGAATTTACCTATTTATCAGTAGCTAGCTGGTTATAAACTACTTGTTTCAGATTTAAAAATCAGCAATATCTTCTCTCTGAGTTTTGATATAGAAAGGTTGCCTCAAAGGCACGTAACATGCGTTGCGGGATGTTATAATTATTTCTCTGAGTTACTTAACAATTCGAAATTTAGTGAAGCCAGAAATTTGAAATCCTTGGTTCCATTTGTTACCATCAGAATAAGAAACCTCAGATTTTGGGTTGGATTCAGTTATTCTTGCATATTAACTGTTCTGATTGGCCAGAAAATTATTAGGTGAAATTTGATCCTTTATGTAGAAAATAATTACTGTAAAAATCTGTACTGGATGATATTGATCTGTGTGGACCAGATCTGCAATGAATGTAGGCATTTAATTGTCAATTCCGAAAGAATTCCGGATCTGCCTGTAAACGATTCTCATTAGAAATATCCTGAAGCTAGCTGGCAGAACTTGGGTTGCAGAGTAACCAAAATACACTACCCATTTTGGCTGCAATCGAATATATGAATTGGATTTCTGTCTACTTGTTTGCCTTTGCCTTTTGAAATGTGAAGTAGCCTCACAAATTGTCCTTTCCTTTATAGCTTGCAGGATGAAATGTTTCAGAAGTTTAACTTCGACACAGAGTGGGCAGTTAGACTTATCGCRAGGATTACAAATGATGAGGATATACCTATTGAAGGTGATGCAATCGTCAAACAGGTATAGCTATCCTCTTATGTACTTTGTAGATAGTCCTTTTCTTTCATCTCTGTTTTATTTTAGTTCTGGTTAATATGGTTTTGAACTGTTCTGATTCATCAGCTTTTGGCCCTACAAATCAATGCTGAGAAGTATTTCTTTAACATAAGAAAAAGCCTTGTAGAGTTTGATGAAGTTTTAGAGGTACGTGACTGAGAATGATAATGGCTTTTTTCCTCCTCTTTTTTTCTTTTTCTTTTTCCCTTTAGTACTAAAACAATGGCTGGTTCTAATGTGGCATGTAATGCAAAAGTTTAGTATCTTTTTTATTTCTCCCTTTTTACACCAGCAGTGCATCTTATGGTCTAAAAGCAATCTTCTGATTATCCTGAGATTTTTGTTGTTTCAGGTTCAAAGAAGACATGTCTATGATCTCCGGCAATCAATTTTGACTGGTGATTCAGAAAGTAGCTCCCAGCATATTTTTCAGTTAGTGCTTCTTTATGGCCATTAATAGTTCAGTTGCTGGTATCTGTCCCATTGAATACTTAACTTTGGCCTTTATGACATTTATCCCGGCCAGTCTGATTTAGTTCTTACAGTAAAAGAGTAGTACTTCTAAAAATATCCAACCTCAGTTCCACTAAATAACAAATTCTTAAATATTGTAGAAATCTAGTGAAAAACTGATCTAATCATCTGAATGATTCTAAACAAAGTAAGAAATGTAATCCACTGGTGCCATCTGCAACCTGCAGATGTTACCACTTTGATGGGCCTTGAAAGGCCAAGTTTCATTGCCCTCGAAATGGTCAGCTTAGTTACTTCTCCAAGCCCATCACGTACTTATACATTGCCTTGCTTCAATTAGCCCGTTGGCGGGGGATGTATCAGAGAAGACCAAAGTTATAAATGTTGAAGATGTTCATGAATTCGGTGATCGAATATATCCTGCTTTAGTCCCAAAGCTTTCTCTACATCAAAAAATTTAAGGCTGGAATTTAGGTTATAATACTTAAGTTGATTTCATGGGTGCGCACAAACAGAGGATACGTCTTGTTTGACTTTAAAGATACAATATCTTCAGCTAACATGGTTGTGGTAATAGTGAAGGGCAAATTTGAGCATCCTGTCCTGCTACTGCATTTCCCTGAAGTGCCTAAAGTGAAAAAAACTCAAAATGTGTAAACGATGAAGCTATTGGTTCAAGATTTGTCATTGAAYGTGCTTGGACTGTTGCATTCAGAGCATTTTCCTACATTTAACTAGTATTGGTTAGAATATTGATGGATATCGGATTTCCAAAAGTGAACCCTTTTTAAGTAGAAAAATGATCAATGAGTTTATGGATTAAAAGCTTCCAAAAGATTTATGCTATTGCCAGGACATTTTTTTTTTTAATTAGGATATTTACTATAAGTGACTCGGGAATGTTAAAGTAGCCTTGTATAAAATCACCTGAACGTTATTGGCCATCTACAAATTATAAATATGAAATACTTTAATYGCTAATATATAAATTTCCTAAATCATAAAGTTTTAGCAGTTTTCAATTGATATTTCTCATAGATTTCAGCTTAGTTTGATAAACTTAATTACTTGTTACAAACATATAAAGTTGCATAGTATCCTCTAGGTGTCTTGTGTCGTGGTCAATGAAATAACAATTCTCTAGTCCAAGTTAGTTTGAGATCGATGGAGTTCTAAGGTATTCGAGGGAGTGAAAAGCTGGTTTTCACCTTATGTGTACAAACCTTATCAAACATCATAGCAGTTCCATATGGTTTTGGAAATGACTAACTGTTGGTTGGTTGCTTGAAATGYTTCATAGTCAAGACTACATAATTCATAAAATCTGATGAAAATACTGATTTTGGCCAAGAAAAGGTTCCTGTTAAAACTTTTTGCAACTGCTAGTATTCATTGTTATCTCGTGTGTGTCATTTATTTCTGCTGATTAATGAGTGTACAGAATAATCATTGTTCCGTTTCTTATTTTTTGCTAATTGGAACCTGAGGTTTTTGCTAGCAAAGAAAACTTATAAAGTTTTGGAAAGCCAGGTTTTTCCAGGATTGACGTTCCTCATGTTTGTGCTCAATTTCTCACTCCTGTTTACATCGACTCTTGTTTTTCATATGTGACTGTCTGTTGTAAGCTCTGAAATTTTAGACATCTTGATCTGGTGGAAAAGCTAAGTTGTGTCTGGTCATTGAGCTTCCCTGTTAACAATTAGATTGAATCTTTGTGCTCAACCCTATCCCAGTTTAACACAGGCAATACTGTTGTAAGTGGAAAAAAGAAAACACAGAGAGAGAATCAAAATGTCTTAAGATCTCACTACAGGAAGTATGTGTTAATTATGCATTTAATTTTTCATGTGATTTATGCATGTTATGGTCCTTGTGCTTTTTATGAGAGTGGGTTGTCCTTGCTTTGTGCTTTGATTTGTGAAATTACATCTTTGTTGCTTTTGGAAAAGCAAGATCTCATAGTMGTATAGGTTTTAGTTTGTTCTCAATTGAAATATTTTCTACTCCTATACAATATTGCTTTTTATTGACGTTCTTTACTGACTTTTGCATGGTTGTCTATATTTTCTAATTGCATTACATTTTCTCCAGGTACATGCAGGCTGTGGTTGATGAGATCATTTTTAAAAATGTTAATCCCCTTAAGGTAGTGAAGCGTCTTACTTTATACTCGCTCTGTGCCATTTACTTGTACAGTGTTTGACCTGGAACGATTTGTGAGAGTTGAAAATGTTATAAAGTACAACAGAAAGTAGGGTATATGTGGGCTACAGAATACTTCATGTGGAGTTTGGAGATTAAAAGTAATGTAAAAAGGTAGGAACATTAACTTTGTGAGGTTAAAAAGTTTTATAGAAACTTCCTTTCATGGAAAATATGAAATGGCTTCGTACATCCTAAAATAATAAGTAGGTTAACATGTGTGGGACAGTGGGAGTGTATATCTAGTCACGTACACATCACATGCATATTTATACGTTTATAGAAACCATATTTCTCTATATATGTTTTACCTTTTTGCTTTTAAATATTTCAGCATCCAAGCAGCTGGTCTTTGGGTAAGCTGCTGAAGGAGTTCAAAGAAATTGCTTCAAAATCTTTAAACAGTGCGTATATGTTTTCGTATAATAGTTGGATAAGATTTATACTACTCACTGAATTCGCTAACGAGCTTGAACATGAATAGGCTGTTTTGAGGAAATCACAGAGGCAACTTTACTGAAATCACTTGCTCATCTTCATGAACTGAAATATGTGAATGTCAGTGACTTTCATCCCCCTAATCTGCCCAGATATCCAAATTCCTTCAGAGGTATCCGTGGAAAGAGCTCTTCACTAAGGCGTTGGCTTGCTATATGCACTGATGATTCAATTAAGTGAGTTATCCTTGATGCCCCTTTAATTGTAGATTAATTTGCTTATCCTTTGTGTATAGTATTTTTTGTTTTCCATGTTTCTTATGATTTATGTTGTTACGAATGTTTAATGTCTAATGTCAGAAATGGGAGGTACCGAGTGACGGTTAATCTTCTTAGGAAGTACCTTGGAGATTTTTTAATTGCTTCGTATTTGGATGCCATTCAAGAATCTGGTTATGATGATGCATACATCAAGGAAATAGAGGTAATGTTGTTGTTGCTTGGACTAGTAAATATAGAAACCTTGATTCCTTTAAAAAACTCATTTGCAGAATATGCCATTGTTTCAAGCATGACTAATAATTCAAATCAAAAAAATATGCATTTTAATGAAATTACTAAAAACTACAGATGGGCCAACCCAATTTAATACAAAGTATTCATTTTAAAAGTTAGCAATGTAGCATTGAATACAGCTCCTTGCATTCACAGACTTTTTTCTTTTGGAGGAAGTTGATAACCAATTGTCACTGTTCAATATAAGATCCTTGAATAATTGAAGAAAAGTGATTGCATATTGACTAGCCTGGTGAAGTGTATAAACGCTACCATTTCATTGTTATTACTTTTCTGCTTCCCCTTTGAAGTTGATTTTCTTATGTCCAAGAATACAGAGGGCAGTTCTGGTGAAGACTTTAGATTGTTTCTGGAGGGATCATCTTGTAAACATGAACAGGCTGAGTTCAGCGGTATATTATTTCCTAGTTGTTTGACCCAGACATTTATATTTACTATAGACAAAGATTTTATTGGAAACTTTTGTTGCAGGTGAATGTACGAAGTTTTGGGCACAGAAATCCACTTGAAGAGTACAAAATTGATGGCTGTCGATTTTTCATTTCAATGCTTAGTGCAACTAGAAGGTTGACTGTGGAGTCACTCTTGCGCTACTGGTCATCTCCAGTGGAGTCTCAAGAATTATACGTATAGTAGAAGCCGGTCTGTGTTACTGTACCTCTCTCTCTCTTTTTTTTTTTTTTTTTAACCCTATGTATCATGATCATTCTCTCTCTCTTTTTTTTAATTTTTAATTTTTTTATTATTATTATTATAATATTTAGCATGTAAAACTTGAACCCCTGGATATTACATACACACCTGCATTGATATGAATGTTTCATGCTTGAACTAATTCCGTTTCACTCATTTTACATGTAAGAATGTCCTTAAATCATTTTCATGCCTGGAAAGGTAAAAGAAATATATAATTGTTTTCTCCTAGTCTGGCAACTGAAATATATAGGAGGCATATGTTGCAGTTTCTTTCAGTTTTTATGTGTACACCATAAGATATTACTGGTAAGGATCCGCCAAAACCCCCACCATCTCAAGGTGTATTCTCTGAATTTGAAGTTTCTTGAATAATGTGTTGTATATCTAGGTGKAGCATGTACTGCCATGGTCATCCCTAGTAATTTGYGTTCCACTGGCCAGATGGAGGATCGAGGAAGAAGTCATTCTCCTGTGTGTGAACTTGGTTGGATTTTTTATGGCCCTCCCAATGGAAAGTGCCCCCCCCCCCCCTTTTCCTTCTGCCCCCGCTTTTGCAGTAGGATAAGTTGCTGTTGTTCAAACTTATTTATTTCATGTTTATCTAATTTCACCCTATTGCTAGGTTCGTGGCTTGGGGTTTTAATGCCTCTTCCTTGATTCTTTATTTTGCATATTTGATTTTGCTATCAAATGAAGGATTTGGTAATGTTCCTCTTATGAAATTCGCTATTGGCTGCAGGACCTATATTAAGGGGGAACAAGAGTCAATGCACCTGGAGACTAAGTATGACACCTTGGTGCATCCCCAACCCTTCTCAAAAGGGAGAAATCGAAAAGGAAAGGCAACCCCGAAAGTATTTTAGAGTAAGAATGATTTACTAAAAGAAAGAATTTGTTTTTTACCAGTTGATATGCAATCGATGAATCTGGAATATTGATCTACCTTTGATACCACTATTGGCAGTTTCATAGTAATTTAGCTTTGAAAATAGATTTGCACGGTAGAAGTCCAGACAACTTGACTTGTAAACATTGTGAACTTGAATCTAACCTAGGTAGAAATATGGATACGTTAAACTTGTGTATTTACCATWCAACTTCCCAATTTAACCTTGATAGAGAGGCGAACTGCAAGGGCACCATCTTAGGTTTGGATAACTTACTTTAACCTTCAGTTATATGACAGATGCTGGTGTAGAAGTGCAAGTAAAATGCTTGAAACCCCAAAACATAAATAACCACATCTTCTAAAAGCAAAACATAATAATATAAGTGACCCTCAACTCTTTGCAGAAAATATACACAGGCATACTTGTACATATATATACATATAGTTAAGAGAACTTCTCCCTTTCGCACATTAATGGGGAAATCCAAATCAATCCCAGCTGCATTAGTCTACCATTGCAAATTTCGTTGCCAGAGTGACTTAATTTGCTGCATTTGCAATACTTACTGAGATATTGATTTTAGTGTGAAGCTAAAGTTCCTATGTGAAGATTAAATAGAAATTTGTTGGATCTGAGCAGTGCTGCCACTGCTGTTGAATCAATAGTTAGCTTTTGTTTATCGAATAAAGATTTCTTTTGTTGTTTCTTTCACACGGAAATATAAACTGGTTGTAGTCCCAACCCCCTGGACACCACTCGACCACAAAATGTGTGTGCGCGCGCGCCAATTTGTAGCCAGTTAAATGTCTTCATTTGCTTCTCATTGACATTTGCAGGTCCCTTCAACTGTTTCTCTACATCCAGTGCCTGCTAAAGCATGCGCCTATCTGCGTTCAAATGTGCAGCAAGACCAACAGGAGCAATACTTGCACTCGGCTGTGGGAAGATTGAGCTACTGTAGCATATCCACATGAAGGGTACATTGTTACATAGGCTGTCTCAGCAATTTCCAAAATACAAAGATCCTCATCTGAAGTTCCTCTCAGCCATTACCAACCTTGCAAGGGTCAGTGCAGCAAAACCCTCTATCTACTCATTCATCGGTATTTATGGAGATCATAGCACTGAAAAACGGCGCACAAAGTCACACACGGCATTTACTGGAGTCTGTCTAGGGTGGATTCTTCGCCAATTTGTAACCAGCAATTTGAGTTTTTCATGTGCAGCACACAACTAAACTGCAAGTGGAGTAGGTTTATGGTGGAAAATATTATAAATCTGATCCAAACTTGCAGCAGTATCAATTTGTACTGTATAATCCAGGGGCTTGCTATCTTATTTGGATCTCTAAGATGCTGGAAAATTATATGAAATTTTCTGTTGTATTAGTGCTTTCTGCTCTCGTTTTATCATAAATTTCAGGGTCTGAAATAAAACGTTGTTTATAGGAAATAATTTAGAAATTAATCCGTCACTATTAAATTTCTTGCCGTTTAAATGTAATTTGTTAATTCATTAAAACAGGTTTCAAATAAAATTAGACGATAATCGAAATCATTAAATGGGTTACAAATGAATTTTTTTAGTCGAAGTTTAAATTCATTTTATGGTATTGTAGGATATTATAATCTATTTTTGTAAAGTATAGCATAGGTATTTTTTTTTTTTTACTATTATATAATAGAAGTCATTAATATTATTTTATAAAAATAATTGTTACTCTTAATTAATTCTTTCAAATCTTTACAGTCTAATTTTAGTAAATGTAATTTTATATATTATATATTATTTATCACTTGTTCTAATTATTGAGAATTTTAATGTACATTGAGTTAAATGTTTTATTAATTAATTTGAAATATTAAATTTGTGTTTTTAAGTTTAGTTCTCTTATTAAAACAAGAGAAAATTTTGCATTTTATGGGATTTGAACCTTGGTGAAAGGCGAAAAAATAAAACTTCTTCRCCGGTTAGCCMAGACAACACGCAYGAAGGAGGCGTGACTTGCCATTTATGAGCTCAATGGGTTTCACAAAAGACAGCCATTTTCTATTTGCTACCTTAGCTTTCGCACTTGCTCCCTGAAAAACCAGCTGCGGTTCCATTTACAGTTCACCGTTCCTCCAGGCGCCATGGTCTTTGCCGTCGCTGTTCCCCCCGCCGACTACTTTGCCACCGTCAATCTGCAGGTAAATGAATCTTCCCCTCTCTCTCCCCCCCAAATCTCTAATCTTCTCTAATCTACTTTGCCGCCGTCAATCTTCTCTTTCAATATGCCGTAACCGTTAGCTAATACGTCAAGAACCACAGAACTTTACTAGAAGAGTCCTGGTTTCATGGTTTCCTCTGCTTTCTACTACATTTGTGCTTCTGCCGTCGACCATGTGCTGTTTTTGCCTRCAAAGATCACATTTTTTCCTATAATTTTTTTATTTGTAGAATACTTGCTAAAACTCCAAAGGTAGTGGGGGATTTCGCTTCACCAGATTCCTTTACTAGAATAAAATCTTCCGCATCATTATGTAACTAGATATATACAATTTTGCAGCGCTCTAGAGCTTATTTGTTAAGTATCTAGCATACACTTCCAAATTATACCGATTTCACTATTGGAAGATCTTTCTGTCCATAGKTTATAAAACTGTGTAACGAGATGTATAAGCAGAGCTGTACCTCTTCCTTTTCTCATTCTTCATTGGTGTCAAGAGTTGTTGAATGTATGGAATTGGAATTTTGAACTAGTAACTCAGTGGTTTTTAAGGAAGTCTCACCATTTCTGCAAGGAATCACTTTACTCAATACCTCTCTTGGAATATATATTTATGATGAAATATATTCAACCTTTCTTTTATTCAGATACCTGAGGTAACAATCCGACATAGGGTCTTAAACATCCTATACTACATATTAGATATTTGCATTGATCTACCAGCGCAATACCAGTATTACGTTGAACCTATTCTCAGCTTAATGCTTCCAAGAGAAAGGTCAATCCTCATATCATGCGTTTTCTTTTTCTTTCTTTTATCAAAATAACTGAGAATCTGGTTCATGGTTGTGTCAAATGCAAGCTAGTTCCTGCAAATGAGGCTGCAGTTTGTTAGGTGAGCAGAGCAACCGAAGATAACTTTTGTCATTTTTCTTATATTGGATACACAAAATGGAATGTAAGATTAAACATGAATTTTCTAAATTTCCAAGCTGTATCAAGTTCTATCAAGAGTAAACGGAATAAAATTTCTATACTCTCTGGAAACAATGTCAAGTTGTAGACCTCTGAAAATTGCAAGTAAAAGCATATCCAAGATCTTCCTATGAAATTATTCATTTTCTAGCTTCAAGATCTGGGCACATCCGGTTGCCAAGATCTCTGTTCTTCAAAATTTATATCCTAAGGAAATGTCTATTTCACTCATGATATAACGATTTTCTTTATATAAAAAATTGTCATTGGAATCCAATAGGTGATCATTGACAATTAAAAGAACTAGAATTGTATGTTTTGCCTAAAGCTTTCTGTTACAGAGTTATATAAATAGGTCCGACCAACTCATAGTGACAAACAAAGTAAGAAGGTATGGGTTCTTTTGCACATTGTTGTATGTGATTAATCAATGTTTAGTTCCTAAAAATTAGGCAATCTGTGCATAATATTTTGGAAGATTAAAATGAGAAGTTACTGAAGGTTCTTTCCCTTGTTAGCTTGTTGAGTGTGCTGATTATTTAAAGCGTGCAAAGATTTACTTTCCAAGGATGAGTTAAAGGTAGTCTTGAAATCTATGACTGTTTGATATAGCTCTATATGAGCATTAATTGGACTCTTTTAGCATTTTGAAACTCGATTAGTTTTTCTTATCCATCTCAAACTACAGGAAATGCTTTACTTTTCGAGTAACAGTTTTGGTATATAGTTGAGAAGGTTTGCAGTTTGAGACTGTTGAGTTTGGGCATTTTAAGTGTTTAATTAACTACAATCTCTGGAAGTTCCAGTCCAGATCACAACTGTAAGCACTTTACTCACTTCAGTTATCATGGATTTGAGTTGCTTTCTGTTGATTTTTGATGTTTATTTGATATTAGTTTATTACCTATTTATCCTCTGAGAAATTGTTGATTCTGATGTCTCAGGGACTTTTTGTGATAATTGGCATGTTAATTTGGCTTGTTTTGGATTATTTTCCTGTGAAACTTATGTTGGTCAGAATAAATTGATCAAGAAGATTGAGTTGCATTCCAAGGGAATCCGGGGTTCTTGATTTTTGTAGGAAAAACTTTACAAGTTATGAGAAAAATTGTTGCAATGGTCATTTACCCCTTTTTTTCATTTGGTAATCTTGTAGGAATAACTGAACTGTCTTCATCTCTTCCACCCTTTTTTAAACTTCCGCTAGGAGTTTTGTACACCCACTTCAGTAAAGGATTGGTAAGTGCTCAAGTTTTGCTATTTTCTTTTAAACTGTCATCTAGGTCTATTTTCTTTTTCTTTTTCATCTGAGGAATTTCTTTGGGTCCTGATGTCATGACGTTGTCTATGTTCTATTTTGAAGATCCCAGATCGTGGTGAAAAGATAGAACTTCTGGTGGATAAGACTGTAAACCTTCATAATCAGGTAATTAACTCTCTCTACCTCTCAATGATACTCACAGATTTTGTTCATCTGTTTTAGTAATTCTCTCTTTTTTTACTTGAGTTAGTATGCATATCTGGGCTGCATTTTTGGGCAAGATAGAGCTAAGGGTAGGCGTTTTTTGGTTGGGTGTTGGCTAAAAAAAACATTTTCTGCTATTTTTGTCATCCTGATGTTCATGATTTTTTAACAAATCATGTTTTTGTTCCTTAAATTTAGTAATGTGTGTGCTCTATCAGAATTAAATCTTTTGTGACTAGAGCGGATCACTTTTTTTTTTTTTTTTAATTGACTTGGCCCTTTTGAAATTAAAAGTTGAATTGCTGGTCCTTTTGACAAGTCATAATCATTGTCATTTCAAATAAAATGTTGAGTTGCTGCAATAATCATTTCTGTAATACAACAACATGCGATGCAAAATAACGTGCAACACACGTTATTTAGACTAGTAATTTAAAGTGAGGATATCTCAAGTCTCAACATTCTTATGGGGCAGAATGGAAATTTACAACCATTTTCGGTTGGCTTATAGTTTTTGAAAAGTTAGGGAATGAAGTTACTTCAGCGCYGTAGCGCCTGGTACTCGAACATTGGCTTGAGGCATTTTCTCTACCCCTTCTTACCCTGAAAAAGCAGGGGCATCTTGAAGATTCCGCTAAATTAAACCAGTCCAGATTGTTTAGCCCTACTTTCTTACCCTTCTCCTCTCTTTTATGCTCGGCACATTTCCCTCTTCTTCTCCTCAAATTTTCTTTTGGAAATTTTCTTCCTTCCTCTTGTTCTTTTTGGGTAAGTGCTCTCTCTTTGCTGCCCTGCCTAATTCGTGCGCGAGGTAGAAGATTAATGTTCTTTTATTGGATCTTCAATGTTTGTTGAAATACTTTGAGTTGGGATTTTTATGGTTTGACATTAGAAGTTGATTACGAACAACTTAATATTTGATAAATCTCGTAAAGCTTGCATGTCCTCAATTTCATGGTTTAAGATGGCACCCAGCCTGGGGTACTAATGCTGGAATATATCTAATTATTAATGATATTAGTTTCTATTAGATAGACCTTGATTATGCATGTATGGGATATGTTAGTTTAGTGATTTAGTTTTACATTTGATGAAGTCATGTTGACCAAAATTTCCAGCTTGTGTACCTAGGTATTTTTAGTGTTAATATATGGTTCACAAATGGCTATGATGTGTTTGATGTTTTGCTTTACTGAAAAATGGATTAAATTTACTCTTGTTAACCTGTCTTATCATCTAGGATGTGATTAAGGGCAATGATTTTTGATTAATTTCTGGTTATGGCATGTAACTTTCATGTGTATAATTTCTAAAATGCCTATAAGAAACTGACTGAATAGCTAAYTTCTAGTCATGCATTTTCCATCCTTTGTAAGAGTGCTCTTTATGTGTGAAATTTATGTGTCCCATGCCTAATAATTATTGGATGCAGTGCTTAAATATTTTGATGTTATATATTGATGTAGTCATGAATTACACGTAAAACATTCAAAAAGTTGCAATTGTCTAATTTTCTTGCTACTGCTTCTGTATGGTTAAAACATGTACATATCATGATTATTAGATGGTTAATTTTAAGGCTTAAATGGTACTTGTTAATTGTTTTAACTAATTTTCAAAAAACCTGCCTCTAATTCTTTATTGATAGTATACTTTTAGAGTTAATCTATATATAAACTGAAGTCGGAGGTTTGTGTGGCTGAACATGTGCTCTTAGCTCTGGTCATGTGACCTTTTCTTTTCAATAGTAACAAACATACAATTATACTCTATGTGGCCTTTGAGGGTACGGTGAGAGATTCAAATGGCAGCATCTTGGCGATTTCTTGCTCATGGATCCTTGTATTTTGTACACATGTTACAGTAACAGCAAAGAGAAGCTTTAACTGGTCAATAAGTTGAAAAAATTGTAGAAGATTTAATTATCTTTGGACTGCTCGCTTTTTCGTAATTTTTTTTGGGTTGCTTTCTGTCCATTCTCTGCTTGTTTGCAACAACAGTTCACAACTCTTTAAGTGATAATGTCACAACTTTTTAACCCAACCACATCTATTTTATATCCTACTATACATCATTAATGTTGTATTCTGTAAAAATATATCTGGTAACATCCTTCAGAAAGAAATTAACTGGCTTTTTCTCTATTTTGCTTTCAAGGTAAGTGCCTGGAGTGGAAAAGCAAGAACTAGTTTAATCAGTTTAGCTTGCTGCAAGTGATATAAGATTCTCCAGCATTACAAAGCTTAGTTTTTGCATGTTCATTCTTATTGGTGCACTATGATGAAGCTTTCTGGATTTCTTAGATCCTTACGTGTACATCCCAGACTTCGTGAAATTAAGGGTCCCCTACAGTCTCGCTGCTTTCAGCCTGATTTTGTCCCTAGAGACCCCAAATCCAAGCCTAAAAGGTACAAATATCCTGCTTTCTATGATCCATATGGCCCTAGACCCCCACCTTCGGATAAGGTCATTCAACTTGCAGAAAAAATTGCATCCTTAACTGATGAAGAGCGTAAGCAAATAAGTCCCACGCTTATAGAGAGATTAAGGCATCCGAAGCTGGAACCAGTTTCAGTAGAGGGCATGGACTTGGGTCCCGAAGGAGGGGCCGGCGCTGGATCTTCAAAAACTGAGGAGAAGAAAGCTGAGAAAACAGCGTTTGATGTTAAGCTAGAGAAATTTGATGCAGCTGCTAAAATTAAGGTGATTAAAGAGGTCCGTGCCTTTACCAATCTGGGTTTGAAGGAGGCRAAGGATCTGGTTGAGAAGGTACCCACTATACTTAAGCAAGGGGTTACCAAAGAAGAGGCAAATGATATCATAGAGAAGATCAAGGCTGCAGGTGGAGTTGCAGTTATGGAATAAAACCTCCATGAAGTTCTATGGGCTCTCTTCTTATTTCGGTTTTGTTAATCATTACCAGAACAAACTAAGCGAATGCCACCTTCAAATAACTTTCTCCTCAATGATTCTCTTTCCTAGGTTGAAGTGAATCATTTGATTTTCAACACATAATTTTGGTTCTGATTATTTGAATATATTCTATTGCATCTGAATAGGCTTTGGAAGTGTTAGTTTTCTACATTGGGGAGCCTGTTAACAAAAAGCCTCACTGCTGATGATGTGTGGTATTTCAGTTTTGTACCAACCTACCCCATTCCTTTTTGTTCCATCTCGCTTTTCTCTCTCACTATGGTTTGGTAACCTGTTAAAGTTTGGCTTCATAGTGGATATATTCCTTTGGCAACCAGGAACTGTCTTCTTACAAATGCCAATACATTTGAGTTTATTTTGATTTTCCCTAAATGCAAAATTTGCCATTTTGACTGATTCACTAGTTAGAGGACTTATGGTCAATATATTGTTATTCATTAATTTTTAGTGTGCCTATTCTTGTATGCTTAGCTTCTATAAAATTGTGATGGGATTTAAGTTGAGTTGATTTTCGATGCTCTGGTGTTTATCAACGATTAAGGAGAGCCAACGAAGAAGAACACTTAGATTCTGAGTCTTGCAGAATGTCACAAATGAGGTGTGGACTTCATGTTTCTGGAGATGTTTGCTTTGTTCATCCATTTTACAGAAATTAACTTTTTCTGGTGAATTCATAGATTCAAGCATCTGGTTTCTCCTGTTCTGCATTATCAGAACAAATTGCAAATGCTTCCACTTATTTGCATAGTTTTTTTTTTGTTTTCCGATATATTTTGTTCTATGTAATGAAATTTCAGGTCTAAGTATTTTAAATGCAGTGACTTCTATGGGATATCTTATGTATTTATTTACTTCTTCCTAAAAGGAGAATGTCAAATATAACATTTGAAACTGCTCGGTTCAAGATACAAATTTTATATTTTAGYTCAGTGGAGACCCTGAGTTATGATTGAAAGATAGTGATATGAAAGCACGTTATATCCTTCATTCTGAATATATACCTCTTGAGAATCGGTAATGGCACAGACAAAACAGATGAGCATAACAGAATTACTCTATCACATTCTATGCTTTTTTTCTTTTATAGATTGTAAAACTTCTTTGGATGCACTCCTTGATGTTACACATTGTAATTTAGAAAATTTTTCTTGACCTTCTCTTTTAGGAATAGTTAGAGCAATTCATACAAAGAAAAATCATTTGTTGATCATATTAGTAATATATTAGCAGAAAATTTCCTGGTAGAGTTTGTGAATATATTAGCTAAAGCAGGCATTAATACAATGATATGAAGACTACATGAATGGTCTTTCTTGTGCTGGTTTGCCTCCTCATAAATTGATTCTGAAGCCTAACTCTCCTGTTTTATTGCATCGAAATTGATCCGGCTGAGGGCCTTTGCTACATGACCCGCTTGATATGTACTTCACTTGAACCAAATGTCATATAAATGCCGTAACTGCTGTTGGTGAGTCTGCTGGTAAACCATCATTCTATACATAGAATCAAATTGAGCAATAAACATTCAGCATTTAATTTCAGATGATAGAATTTCTGGGACAATAGACAAAGTACTAGGTCAAACATTAGATTGCATTAAGAGAACTAGTCATTTCACAGGGACAGCCTTATCTTGCATTATCTAGAGCAGGGACTGAACATGCTGTTAAAATGCTTACTAGACCTTTTTGCAGTCACTTGGCTGCACAAAAGTAGTAGTATGGGATGAGGTCCTGCAAGTAGCATGTACATAATTTCATGTTTGATCAATTATGTATGATTKCAATGTTTCAAGGGCATTACTTCAAGCCCTGGTCACTTGATGCCATGCTACAATTGTGACTAAAAAGGTAACTGAACACATATATTGTTCATAACTGTTAAGTCTTCTAATAACGCTATTGTTCAATTACCTAACGGGTAGAAAAAGCGTCTGGTTTTGCATCTAAAATGAAATGAAGAATACGTAAAAGAAAAAWTGTTCGAATGCTTCTATACACCTGAGACCTGTGCCTCGAGGGCTGAAAAATATTTCTATTGGATGGTTTTTTTTTTTTTTTTATTACACCTAAATGATTCTTTCCCATAACCCTTATTTGTTTTATACAAGTATAGAAGCAAATTTATATTTTTTTCTAAGTATTTATATATAATATATATTTACATGCTAGAATTTGATGATTCGAATTTTATTGGGTTCATTTCGAAAAGTTTATAGTGTCATTCAAATGAAAAGAAAAGATGGAATTGCGCGGTTGTTGGAAACTTAATCTTTCATGATATTCCTATTAGTGACAAATAATATATCCTTTAACTAACATCAGAAAACTCTAATTTCAATTTGATATTCTCTCTGTATTTCAAAATATATTATCATAAGATTTTTCTTTTCTTATTATTGAAAATATGTCCGAGCAAAATTGCTATGTGCTCTATTGAACATAAGCAGAATAGAAAAACAGGCAACGAACTCATCAAATCCACTCTCTGGAGAACCTAAAAGAGAAGAAAGTCCAACCAATAAGATTTWGGAAAAGTGGAATGGTAGCTTATTCAGTCAAAAGACCATGTTGGTTTCTATTTTAATTATTTCAAGTGATTAAATATAGACATTTAATTTTGAACGTAGACCTTTTATTTAGTTTGCAGACCATATTGATCATCTTATTTTATTTAATTTCAATTGGTCAGTTGACTTAAGTTTGTAAATTGCATACCAATAAAAAAAAAAATGACGTATAATTTAAGTTATTTATCATTGTCATTAGTTGCTTATTAGTTAATTATATGATTCAAGTCGCTCATATTTAAGCAAAGGCAAATTGTGTAAATATTGTTCTATTTGTTGTTTAAAATGTGTTGCATTTTAAAATTTTTTTTTAATTGAATGTGTCACATCTCACCGTTAGGAAGAAATTAATTGTTTTTTCATCTTTTTCTTTACTCAATTCTCAAAACATCATCATTCGATTTCAAATCAATCTCATTTTTTTTTCTTTTAATCATTTTATATTCTTTTCTACATGCAATTAATCTTCATTTTTTTCAAGATAAGAATACAGATATTATTTAATTTTTAAATTATTATATTATTGTTTTTATCGATATATTTTAATCTAAAGAAAAAAATGGAGGGATCATATTTTGTAGAAAGGATCAGAACTTTCATAAGATAACAATTGCCTCAAAGATGATTGCATATATTGAGATTGAAGGTTGTGACAATTGGCAATGCTCGTGTTTGGTCAAAGACAAATGCCTCAAGATTTATACATTTTTTTTTCTTTTAAGAAAAGGGTAAAAGGCCGAGCAAANAATTTTTAAATTATTATATTATTGTTTTTATCGATATATTTTAATCTAAAGAAAAAAATGGAGGGATCATATTTTATAGAAAGGATCAGAACTTTCATAAGATAACAATTCCCTCAAAGATGATTGCATATATTGAGATTGAAGGTTCTGACAATTGGCAATGCTCGTGTTTGGTCAAAGACAAATGCCTCAAGATTTATACATTTTTTTTTCTTTTAAGAAAAGGGTAAAAGGCCGAGCAAACAAGAAGACCAGAAACTATGCAACTTGAAGTATGATTGTACTTCATACAGTCATTCTCAACAGGTGCATGATGAACACCAATACATATTAAAGACACGAGCAGGAAGACCATGGTTGGCATACACAACTATTATCATTAGCCTACCCACGGTTTTCTACATGTGAAGCTGAGGACACCAGAAACCAATCACAAATGCTAATCTAATTGCAATTTTAGGCCATCTTCATCAGCACGCCCATGTCAAAAGTGATTTATTTCCTTTTCTTTTCTCTTACATGGCTTTGACGGCATGAAATCTTGGTTCTTTAGGAAGAAACTTCTGCTGAACATAAACGGACATATAGTCTCCAAAAACAAACTTAGGGTAAGCTTGATTGACCTCTTCTTGAGCTTTTTCTACTAGCTCAGGTGCAGGAGCAATGCTGGCCTCGAATGATGGATTGTAGAATGAAGCTATTGATCTCCTATTTCCATCTGGAGTGGCCAAAACGCGGTGCCAAACGCTCTTGTACCTCCCATTGCTCAAGACTTCGATTTGATCTCCTGTGTTGATGACAATGGAGTTCGGGAGAGGCTGAACATCGATCCATTCGCCGTCTTTGAGGATTTGAAGACCGCCAACTTTGTCATCTTGGAATAGCAGGATAACACCTCCAGCATCAGTGTGAGCTCTGAGACCGATCACCTTCTCGGGGTGGGGGCATGGTGGATAGTGGCTAACCTTAGTGCCAAAGAAGGCATTCTCTTCTTTTCCCCCGTTGAATGCCTTCTTAATGTATCCTTTTGGTAACCCTAAGTTTTCATCCATTATTTCCATCATCTTCTCTGCCAGTTTCTTCAATTCCCTTCGATATTCCTTCATGGTTTCCCTGTTAATCCATAATGTCAGAAAACCAACAACACACCACTCGATGCAGTAGTTGAATAACTTGATTATTACCTGAATTCAGGGGTCTTTGATGGCCACTCGTTTTGATTCTCATCTGAAAGAAGGAAGACATCCTCCCAATCCACATTGTCCAATCTGTCGTCGCTCTTCTTTTCAACAAGTTCATTCAGCATCTTCACTGTTGCTGACTTCTTGAACCCTTCTTCTCTTTCCAGTTTAAAACAWTCTGAACTCACTTTTTTCACTCTCTCAAGAAGCTCCTCAGAGATCCCATGATTCACTAACTGCATCAAAAAGTGTAGGATGTTTTAGATAATTCGAACATAGCAGAAATCCATCAAAAATCCAAGAAAATAAGTCAGCTAATTCTTGAGGGGTCATCTGTCATTCTCTCTCAGCTTTTGTGCCAAAGAACAAGAAAAATTGCAACCCTCAACTCCCACCSCCTAAAATTTGTTATAAGATTTATAGGATCTTGAGTTCAAGATCCGAGACTTAATTGTAAGAAATGTTTACTTCATTGCAGCAGGAAAAGAGAAGAAAGGAAAAGAAAACCTAATCTCTAATCAGTAGTACCTGAAAGAATCCCCATTCTTCACAGCCATTAGCAATCTGAGCCATAGTTTTGGCTCTCTCCTCTCCATCAAGCTTTGAGAAATCAATAACTGGAATTTCCATTGCAGCAGAAGGTGGATATACTGACTTTCTGTCTCCTGCTAATTAATGAGATTTGACACAGAGGTGTTGGTGTGGTGGCAAACAAGTTGCCATAACCTATTTATAGCAAATTCGTCCCGCCTCCTTGGATGTCAACTCCTCATTAATATAATCAAAATTTTCCAAATTTAACTTTGCGGTGGCCGTTAGAGTAAGGTAATGGACGGTGACATATTGTTATTAAATTTGCAAAAATAGGTCAATGTTTTCATRAGGGTACCGTTTGCCCAGACCAGAAGCATTCTTCCTCAGATGACTGCATCTTTTAATTCATCATTAAGGTCTTAATTATTCGTTACACATTACATAATCTTGGAGGGCTCATTCCAAGTGCCACCATTGGGAGTGTTAAAAAATGAAAGCATGAAGGAGAGTCTAATTGTTTGCTTATTTTGTGCTATAGGTCACATCTGGTCATATCACATAGAGGAGACCTTCGGTCCGGCTGCAAATAGTTCAATGCCGTGTTAGCATTGGCGGACAAACAAAGTTGCTGAAACTTTGCTGAAACTATAAGGAATCCCTCTCATATCAGATTGCAACCATATCAAAACTCCTTTCTTGTATCTCATCTCTTGCAGAGACAGATATCTCAAGAACAGACGATATGATCACCTAAAGTAATACAGAGGACAACAATATAGTAGCATAAATGGTTTGGAAAGAAATTGTAATATGCTATTGTTGGTGTGCAAAAAATGTATGTAGGCTAATTTGAGAAGGTTAGTAGCCGTCAAGCAATCAGGTATTCTAATTGTGACGAATTTTGATTTTCAGCATAAAGAGACTTGAATTTTGATTAACTAGTCATAAATCAACCTATCAAATTCATAACAATCTCTTTTGTTAGAGCGAGTTCTTGAATTAGCTATAGCAAGCTCTCAATGAAATTCGCATGTTGGTTGGCTATCTGTTTTATTAGAGACATTGTAAATATGGTTCGAAGAGGTTAAAAGTCTAGTTGAAAGATAAACAKATATTATTTAACTAAAATTAGCAACTAAGCGATTAATTAAGATATGCTAAAGTAAGCTAATTAGCTAGCTAAGAATGCTGATTAAATAAAAGTGTAACAAAACAGTAAAAAAATCTGTAGATAAGTGATAAAGAAAGCAGTAATAGAGCCGTAGAAGGATTAACTAAGGAAAGCAGTAATACAATAAACTAGGAAAAGCTATAAATAAAGCATATTAAGGACACATTAAAAAAAATCTGTAAACAAAGCATAGTAAAGAGAAAGCATGTTAAAGAAAGTTGTGAATAAAACATGTTACAGGAAGCTAATTAAAGAAAGCATTGTAAACATTAACTAAAAGCTAAAAAATTACACATCYAAGCTAGATTAGAAAAGTTGCAAGGCAGAATGAAAAGACATAATTTGAAGTAATAATTGATATAATTTTATTGTGAATTGAATCGGCRACTGAAAGTTTTTCATCTTCGCCCTTTTATGCTTCGACCGAAATGAGGTCTATTTAGATTACATCTTGGGCAAAAAAAATTTTCAGCGGGTTTCAAATGTCATTTGTTCTAAACATTAGGCCAAGAAATTTTACTTCCAAATAAATTTTTTTTTCCTCCAATCATAACTAAAGAAGAAAAATATACGGTAGAATTTCCCCTTCCTACAAAAATTGCAGCAGTGAATTTTTAGATAGATGATTAGCTACAGTAATCACTTTGAGTAATCGATTATTCATATAGAATAATCAATTACTATGAAGAATTATGAGCAATTCCTTTGAAAAATCGATTATTTATATAGAGTAATTAATTATTCATAGTAGATGACGCGAAAAATTCTGAGTAATCACTCTGAATAACTGATTATTCATAGAGAGTAATCGATTATTCATAGTTGACGACGTGAAGAATTCTGAGTAATCACTCTGAATAATTGATTATTCATATAGAATAATCGATTGTTGATAGTAGATGACGTGAAAAATTCTAAGTAATCACTATGAATAACCGATTATTCATAGAGATAATCGATTATTCTAATAGACGACGTGAAGAATTTTGAGTTAATCGCTTTGAGTAATTGATTATTCATATAGAATAATTGATTATTTATAGTAAACGATATGAAGAATTCTGAGTAATTACTTTGAATAATCGATTATTCATATAGAATAATCGATTGTTCGTGCAAAGGTTAAAAGAGATTTCATTATTTAAATATAATCTTTTTTTGTATTTAATTAAGAAAATGATTTATTAAAGAGACAAGTAGTAATGAGTTTAAATTTATTTTATAATAAAAATAAATTACTGGTAAGTTTTAGGTTGAAATCATTTTCTTTATTAAAATTTTTTAAAGG